>JAJHUR010137907.1:0-11829 GCA_027495735.1 Lutjanus campechanus
ACTGTTTACGCTCGTAGCTCGAGCAAAGCAGGAAATGTGCCTGTTTCAAACTGACACTGTGGTCAAATACCAGGCTGTCCGGGATCAAACCTGTGACCTCCCGGTGACTGGACAGTCTCACATCATTGTGCAACAAACACTGTTTGCATCTTATTGACCAACAGTCTTAAAGATTGGCTTGACTTGTAGACTTTACCATAGCAATACAGAAGTCACGAGAAACGCAGCTCAGTGCAGTGATGTGTTACTTTAAGTGATGCTTTTACGGTCAGTCCAAAGAAAGTCCGACGCGCACCGACCGACTTCTCCGCTCAGCAGCTCCAGCCGCAGTTAAAGCAGCAGCAGTGAGTCAGATTGTCTGTTAGGATGCTTAAGACACTTTTATCACAACACTTTAGCGGATAAACCCACAACCAGATGCAGCCTTCGTGTTTTGGATGTGGCAATTACGCAGCGCCACACCGATTTAGGTCATCCCATCAATACCATTCGGTTGTTTTTCATCCAACTAAATCTTTCCCCTGGAGATCAGCTGATGATGATGCTTTAATGCTTTAAAGAAAACAAAGGAGAAAAGTAGCTCAGTTTGTGCAGACCCTGACCACGACCCAAATACACTGATAGACTAGTAAAGAAGGGGTCCATGGAAAACTAATTACGATCAAGACCAGAGGGCAAATTTAGCCCAGTACCCTAGTAAACTAATTCTGTGTGTGTGTGTGTGTGTGTGTGTGTGTGTGTGTGCGCGTGTGTGGAGGGGTTGATATCAGAAATATACCATATGAAGAAGAAAATAATAAATGATGAATTTCTCTCAACATTTTTACGTACAACATAAATTCTTGTACTTCTTGAGGCACAGTTGAAACTTCAGTTACATTTTGGTTTACATTAAAGTCATATTTCAGTCCAAGTTTCAAGTGAGAAACAATCGATTCTCATCAATTATGTCACTTGAGGGCAGTTTAGGTTTTCTGCTTAAACACGGCCATAAACATGGATTTTGACTGCAATAACCCTTCAGCTCACTTTCTGCATCGGCTTGAACTTTGAAATGTTAATCGTTTTTTGCCATTTTCCAATATTATTGACTCCAGCATTATTATCATGGTGAAGGAGTCCACACCAAAGGGATTTGAGTGATTGCTCTAGATGTGTGTTTCTGTGTGTGTGTGTGTGTCTGTGTCTGTGTGCCCACAGGCAGCATTCTCCTCATTAGACCCTCTCTGCTTGATTGTTTCTCATCCTTTGCTGTTCTCATCTTCTCCTTCATCTTAACCCTGATTTCCATTCTTTACAGTCCTTTAATCAATTATACTCTCCCCCTCCTTCCTTCTCTCCTCTCCTCTTCTCTTCTCTCCTCCTCTCTCCTCAGGAGAGATAACATCCATTCTTAATAAGGTTAGGAGATGGAGGTAACACTCCCCCTAACTCTGCCTCTGTTTTCTCTATTTTGTTCGATCGTTGTCTGTTCCTCTCCTTTCCTGTCTCTCATTTTCTTCTCACTCCGTATTTCTGTTACAACTCTCTCTCTCTCACAAACACACACACAAACCGCCTTGCTGCAACACTTTCCCTCCTCTCCAAGCTTGTCTGTCTCCAGCAGCTCCAGAGTTGGCTGTTTTCTGTGGAGTTGAGTGCGCCCCAGGGTGCAGCCGGAGAGCAGAACAATGCAGAACAGCTTGTCATTTGGAACGTTGTGCATCTCAGCAGTTAATGATTTTCACTTTGGCCTGTTCAGATGGCTGCAGTCACTGCCTGAATGTGCTGCATACTTCAGTTTTAAACTTGTAAAGGATCTTCAGACTAGATTCTGCACTTTAGAGACAATAGAAAAGCAAAGTAAGTTGCTTGACCATGGGGTGAAAACTGTCACATCACAAATTAATGTACAAATTAAACTAATTTGAAGGGGAGAGAATGAATAAACAAGCAAGCAATGCATTGCTGGATTCATTTTTGGGAAATATGTGAAGAACATGACAATACTTGTCCTGTTATTTTGTATTCCACAGATTGAAGGTGGGCATGTTAACTGACAACACTTGAGATTCAAATTCTGTGAAGTATTGCATATAACACAAACTATAAAGAATTTTATTCAGTTACGTTTTAAATTCTTCTGTGCAGTGTGTGAATTTTAAAATAGCAGACAGGGGGGATATTTTCCCCAAAAATGTAATTGTTATAATACAAGCATAGGCACATTGTGACTTTTTCTGCACATTTTGGCACAAAGAGATGACTCAGTCCTCTCCTCTCCTCTCATTGAAAAAGTGATATTTTAAGCATCCGGTAAGATTCTCTCTGCTCTCCAAAAAATGTTTTGTCCTGAAAACAAACACTGTTTGTTGTTACGGATTATTAATACCACAGCTTCAGTGTGCAGAATGTTGTTATCTCCACACACACAACCCTGCATCAGAGCTGCATCAGCTGCTGTCTGGCTGCTCAACTTGTCCCCGACACGGCCAGATATTAAACCTGTTTGATATCTTTCTAGATGTTGGCAAGTCACAAGTGAGCGCTCACTGAGCTCTGGATCATATCTCTGAACAGTTCACACATCATGATCCTAGCTCTCGGGGGCGTGCAGCAATTTACCTCTGATCAGGGATGATTTGTCAGCAAGATCCAAAATATTTTTGGAGAGTGGGAGATCAGGGTTAAAATGGAGTAGTGTGGCACTGGTTTAATATCTCTTCATTTCATCTTTTGCATCCCCCTCACCGAGTCTCCCACCTCTTTCTTGTCATTGTGTTGTTTTCTGGCATTGTTGTCAGTGGGAACAGTTTATATCACACTCTGAAACACTGATGAAAGTACCAGACCTGCTTCCTGCAATTCCATAGGGAGAGAGGCTTCCACTGAAGCCATAAATTAGCTCCCACAATTGTGTGTGTTCATAGAAAGTGGTGCACACATACACATTGTATAATCATCACTCAGTGACTGTTTTCTCTGTCTGTCTGTGTGAACAGAGTTTTTGTGAATTGTGACCCTTTTGACAAAAGCATAAAAAAAACTTTTTTGTCTCACTGCTCTTAACAAGTCTCATCACACACCACTGCACTTTATCTGGTGTGTTTGTGTGTGATTCAGTCTCTGCGTGGACTCACTGTACTGACTGCGCTGGTTAACAAATTAAATAGAAGACCAAACATTTCTATTTGCAGTTATTCACCCACTGGGTTCTGCTGTTGCTGCAAAGCATTACTCATTCTGTTCTGCTTTACAAATATAGCATTACTGTACGTGTGTTCAAAATCATCAAAATACAGCACATCTGAAGCAGCCATTTGTTTCTCATGTTAAATTTCCTCCATAACTTCTAAACCAAGTCTGTTACGCTGATATTCAGTATTTTGCCTCTTTCTGAACAAAATTTGACAGTTTTTTAGAAAAAGATGTGAGAATAATTTAGTTTAATTCAGAAATAATGTGCTGATCCAGCACAAAAACAGTACATAGAGGTGCGCACCAAATTACAAATGGTAATGTCAAAAGAGGTGGATTTGAATGGCTGTTGTTGAGTAACTTTAGGTTGTAGTTGCCAACTTGACACTACACTGTTTCTGCATGCCATAACTGTTTTTTTTTTCTTTTTAGAAAACTCAGTCCTTATTCTCCTATCCTAAACAGTTAGCCACCAATTTCCATAATAGTATTTTTTTCTATTTCTCCAGATTATTTCTAATATTACTTTACAGTAAATGACATTGTCTATAAGTACCAGTGACACTAACTATACTTTCTTGCTTTCTGTTCACAGATATTCAGAAGAGCTGACAAAGACGGTGAGTGAGTTTTCTGACTATCTTAAATGCCCTATGCAGACCTGGAGAGAAACAGTTTGTAGTTTGTAATATGTAAATTATGAACATTATCCATGACAGAATATAGAACTAGTGAATACTGTAACATAAAATGATGTATGTTGATAAACAGTCACTTCATTTGATTTAAGAGGATTCAAAGTTTTACACACAGATTACAGCGCTCATATTCTCAGATTCTCAGATTATTATGACTTTCCCCACCAAGGAGGGATTTCTCAACACTGAACAAAAGACAGGGTATTTTTGAACACTGTCACACTTTTAAGAAAGGTGTATGAGTAAAATAACACCCTTAGAGGATCATCTCTATTTCTTTTCTCCTTTTGGGGTGGCAGTGGCTCAGTGTGTAAGGACTTGGCTCGGGAACTGAAGGGTCACTAGTTCAAGTCCCACATGGACCAAAGTACAGAGCGTGGACTGGTAGCTGGAGAGGTGCCAGTTCACCTCCTGGGCACTGCAGAGGTGCCCTTGAGTACCCCTAACTGCTCGGGGCACACCTGTGCGCAGCCCCCTCGCTCTGCCACCTCTCCCTGATGCATGTCTATAGGTCCTGTTTGTGCATGTGCGTGTGTATTTCTGGCATGTGTGTATGTAGAAAAAAAAAAGACAATAGAGTGAGAACAATGTAATTTCCCCTCGGGGATTAATAAAGTATGTCTTCTTCTTCTTATATCTCTTCCTGCTCTGTCCATCTTCCCTCTTTCTCATCCTTTCCCTCCTTGTCAGTGAAGTTTATTTCACAGGCTGGAATTTGTGCACCCTGAACAAACAATTATTCACAAATATGAAAAATGATAAAAACACATAAAAAAAAAAACAGTTGACTCTGACTCTGTTTGAGCTGAATGGAATGGAGCTTTAATTAGTATCACTGGTAACTGGTGTTTACCCAACGATTTCATGTCAAAATGGCTGCAATGACAAAGGTCTGTTGTAGTGAATTTATTTATTTTGCCATTTGATTTTTAATGTGCAGTCTATCAGCAAAACAAGAGACATAATGGGAAGACAACCACATAGATTCTGTTAATATTGAAGTTTATTTTTTAACTTGTAAATGCATATCATTAAAATACTTGTACAGCACTACTATTATACTATTGTACAAGGAATGTTACACACCAGACTACACACAAGACAAATTAGCTGTCATATCAATTCCATATAAATCAATTACATATCAGTATGTCATAGAATACACAAACAAGCACGTATCAAAGAGTAATACACAGCATGTGAGCATGTAATGGAATAAACGAGTCCTCCAAATGAAACAAGATGTTGTTTGTCCATGCCCTCTAGAGGGACACACAGTTTTTCTGATCCGACGCTCCTACCAGCAAGATGACATCCTTAGTTTGTTTATTGAAACACCATTGCAAATCATTGTTGAAAAATACATCTGTTTCATAATTCATGTTTCAACTCCATGGTTAAGATTTGGTTGAGTTTAGGTGCATAAACAACTCAGGTTTAGAGAAAGACTGTGGTTTGGGTTTAAGACTTGCATTGTTAATAGTAAGGAAAACATATTGGCTGGAGTTAAAATGACTATTTCATTCATGTTAAGGGACCTTTGTTCTCATTGTTAGAGTAATAAATGTGTGGTTAAGGTTTGGGACAATTGTGATCATGCTTAAAAAACCATCCCACAGCAGAGTCGGTTTGAAATGGAGACAACTACAGTCGTTTGTGTTAAAGTCCAGTGTTTTGTTGACACATCTATCCACCCACCCCAACCTCCTCCCTATTTTGACATTGTTGCTCTTTAACAACATGACCTGACCTCCTCCGGCTGATCGATACCTGCTCGCTCTCTGTGGGGGGAGGAGCTTTGTAAACATGTCAAAACGACCTACAGTAAACAGTCCAGAGCACAGGAAAGAAAAAAAAAAGAAAAAAAGAGGAGGAAAAACAGGAGACAGAAAGAGGTAAAGTAAAGATACAGTAATGAAATGAAGTTGTACTGCGTCAGTTATTTAGCACAGTGTACTGTTAAGTTGATAACTTGCTTCTGATCGATTAGCCTCAACACATGCTAATCAGTAAATAAGCAGTTTTATATTTCTGTATCTGGGCAGCATGGAGGGGTCTTAACTGTTATGGATCATTTGTAGAGATTAAACCTACTCAGTAGGTGTCTACATTGGCCTAATCTACACTTGTATTATTTGTTGTATTTACATCTGGCTAGCTAACATTTTTCCTGCTTTTAATAGTCAATCAAAATGCTATTCCCTTTTCACCCCTTTATATATCAGATTTTTAACCCTAGTTGTTCGTTGTGTTACAGTTCAAATTGTCTGAAGTATGTTAATTGTTTTAAACTTTACATCAGTGTTAAAGTACACATTATTATTATTATTAATACTCAATAACTTAGCATTCCCACATGCCATATTAAACTGCAGTTTACTGCTTCTTTGCATCTGCTAATCAACATTTCACTGTAATGACAAAGTTGTATCTAATCTAACATGCATATCAGAAAAAATGTGGTAACGGTATTTATATTATATTTAAGATTTTTTTGTATTTATTTGTAATTTGTTAAGCATGTAAATTGGGTGACATGTTATCTTATAAATTAAAGACAATGGTAAAAACAATGCTATTCGATTTCTTTTGTAAGTGTATGTAAATCGCCGATGGAGGGGGGCGCCATATAAAATCTTGCCTAGGGCGCCACATTGGGTAGGGCCGGCTCTGCTTCCTTTCATCATAATTACTACACGCACTCTAGGGCTCTGTCAGTTGAATGTAAACATATGTCATTTTAGGACACTTGAAACAACTGATGCTGTTGTTCTTCATGGGAGGACAGGATCTCAAATTACTGCATACTTGTGTATTTCATTATCTATTAACTGCATATACAGCACATTAACAACACATTCTAGTTTAACCTAAGCAGATATAATGTAGAAATGGCACCTGGTTGGCATAAATCATGATTTATATAATTGTTGTGGCTGTCATAGCTCGCGTCAGGTAGTGACTGCTGTAGAGCAGCTGAGGAAAGACAAATTGACAACCTGGAAAGACAGCTGGTAAAAGACTTCACTGGGGCCAACATGGTTCAAAACAGTTTTCAGGAGACAGCTATCACTAGGTAGCAGGGTTATGTATTCTGTGGAGCTGACAGCACCATGGGAGGCTGCAGTAAAAATGTCTATGAAAGCTTAGATATACTGAGTTTGCAGCAGAGCCAGAGGAAGGTCTCTAGAAACCAAAGAACCAAAGGTCCATTCAGTAGGGGCTGTCTGACCAGCTAGGGTGGAGCTGTAGGGCTTACAAGTAATATATCTATATTTTCAGGCTCTGCCAGGATATATAGTACGGTCAATATACACATTTTCTCCAAAATAACATACCATATATTCTCAAATAGTGCAAACTTGTCATATTTTTATAGAATATAATGCATTGCTGTAGAATAAACTACCAGAATCAAATCTCACATTTTGACCAATTACCACAATAATACTGTAACAGTATTGTGAGGATGTCTATCGGTGCTTTCACAAAATATTATCACAATGAGATTTCTAATAGGTAATTATGGGTAATGTGGATGTAATGACAAAGTGAGTAAAAGCAGAACAGGCTGGTAAGAAAATTACATCACTTTACCGTAATGCAGCCTTTAAAACCAGGAAAAGACAACACATGCCATATCACGATATAACAATATCCAAAATCTTATACGATATCTAGTCTCATATCACAATATCGATGTGATATTAATATGTTGCACTGCTCTAATACCATCTTCTGTCCTCTCATTAGATTGACAGCACAGTCTGATAGCACTGCAGGGCCTGATGATCATCAAAACATCACTGACTTTTTGTTCTCTCTGTGTTTCTTCTGTGTGTCTGCAGACCGCCTCACTGTGTTTCCCTGAGTTGGATCTTCATGCGATAAGGTTTGGGAGTCAGAGTAACCCCATAGACTGGAGTGTAGTCTGGCTTTCCTGCATCCTCAGGCCAGATGAACTTGAACTTCCTCAGCAGCGTCACCATGATGAGGAAGAGCTCCATACGTGCCAGACCCTCTCCAAGACACATACGAGGACCTGAGAGGTAAAAAAAAAAAAAAAAGACATCAAGGTCATCTACAACAGTTTGGCTAAAGCCACTTCATCTGTGCATACAATGAGACCCATACTGCTGTTTGTTTTTTATGCTCTCATACCTGCGGAGAAAGGCATGAAGGCCTCTGGTTTAACAAACTCCCCCTGGTCGTTGAGGAAGTTTTCAGGGTTGAATTCATGGGGGAATTTCCATTGCCCCTCCTCATTCAGCAAAGAGGTCAGGTTAGGGATGATCAGTGTACCCTGAGGAGGACACGTAGGAAGAAAGAAAACATTTGTAAGAGATTAAAAATTATTTAAGCTACCAAAGTAAAGGTAATTTTACCATTGCTTAAGACTGGTACAAACTAGGTTTCAAATTATAAGCACTTTCCTTAGTCAATCATTGGTAACAACTTCAGTCTTAATCTTTAATAAGAAAACATCAAAATTTTGCTTATACCAAAAAATGCCAAATCCTTTTTTTGTCCTTCAGTCAAAGCTTTATTTCCACAGCTACATATTGCATATTATCTGACATCATTTGCATAGCCTATGAATCATATAATAAAGACTTAAAGGTCTACATATAAACACATATATTTGAATATCAGATCACATGCAGAGCACTCTCATAAAATAATCTGTTACATTTCAGATCTTTATTTGATAGTTGATCGGTGAAATTTTACTTCATCAACCAAATTCTTAATGACTGATTAATTGATCATCGATTAATTATCATCCCCAGTACAAACAGAATGGTCTGTCTGGAAAATCTGTTGCCTTCATTGGAAGACACTTCATTGTTTTCTTACAATCAGTGAAACGAGCAGATTTTGATTAAATGTAAATTAGAATTTGCAGGAAAGTCATGTTTAACTTTGTTCCCTTCAGAGGTTAACTTACCTTGCCCCCACTTGCAACACTGGTAAAAACTAAGCTTTACAGTACTGCAAGGTTTAATTCTTTAACACTTTATTATACTGTCACTATTGCCAAAAAGGATTTAACATCATTTGCTTCTTACTCTGGGAATGGTATATCCCATGAGCTCTGTGTCTTTCGTCGTGCAGTGGAACACGCTGAGTGGGACAGTGTTGGCCACCCTCTGCACTTCGTGGGTCACAGCCTGGATGGAGGGAGATTTTAAAAACATGTTCTTATGCTTATGCAGCAACAAAAAAGCAGACCAATAAACTTGTAAAATGCAAAGCAGCCAGCAATATGCTGACAACCAGGCAAAAAAAAAAGAGCATCATTAATGTTAAAAGCAGTGATGACCACGGACCTCCAAATTTTTAAGCAATCTTTATTCTACCTCAATTTGATGAGTGATTTGGCTCAATACTAGGAGGTTGGTGGCATCAGTTCCATTGAATAACATTTTGTTTACAGGTATTTCGTATGTAATTGGAACTCTAAATGACTTGCTATAAAACACCAACATTTTATAATAGCTAATTAAAGTCTGGACTACAGTGTTTTATATCACCCCAATGGTATAATTCAGGCATAGTTTAAAAGACAATATGAATGACACTGGTTTAAGAAGCTTTCAGGATTTGAGGGAAACATATAATTTGTCATCCAACTCCTTTTTTGTATATTGACAGTTACATTCTGCTGTATGTCCTGCAAGTATTGTGAGTGACAGGCAGCCTCTTACTCATATGAGAATGAATTTAATGAAGAAACTATCAGGATTAACTAAAGGACATGTCTCACATGTCAGCTCTTTATGTACTGTTAGAACAAACACAGACTCGATTAACAATAAAAAATATGGAAAACAGACTACTTGGAATCATCTATAGACTGGTCCAGGGTTTGAATGAATGCCTCTTGTTCTTCACAAGCCCCACATCATAAATGAACAAACTTACACTTCATATATCAAACTTATTTGAGGCAAAGCAGCATTTTATGATGAATTTAACTCATCTGCAAACTGTACCCTTTGTGATTTGAACCAAATTGGGGACATTTTTACACATTATGTAGGGGAGTCCATAAAGTAGAAGTTTCTGGGAACAAATAACAAAATGTTTATCTGAAGCATGTGGCTTAGATATTAACCAGAATGTATGCTGTTGAATGATGAATCCGTGCAGGATTTTAACCATAGTCAAAGACAGCTGTGCTTGTCGGTATTGGCAACCACTGCACACTGTCCATTCATCAGTGGAATCACTCTTTAATAAAGATGTAATCTACAGAGCTCTCTGTCACTAGGATGAACAGGGCAGGTCAGGGAATACTTGAGGCACTCAACAAACTTAGAAACATGATACAAATCCTCAGTCTTACTCAAATTTTTTTTGTTTACTATGCAAATTTGTTGTTAGGAAATGTCCTGTGTGTATAATGGGAGATCCATGGGAAAAGGGTAGGTCAGGGTTAAGGAGTGATCAAAGTGCCGATGAATATGTTGCTGTATAGTGTGACTAAAATGTTATGAATATAATAAGAGGGGGAAAAAAGTACTTATTTGATGTTATTGTTATCCATTCTAATATTTTATTATTGACAGAGGTTATTTGTTTGTGTTTACCTGCAAAATCAAATTAAAAAATAAAAAAATAAAGTAAAAAGAAATCTGATGATATACCTGCATGTAAGGCATGCTGTGTCGGTCGTCAAAAGTGGCCCGATCCTTCCCTTCCAACACCTTGTCTATCTCCTGTTGACAACGCTCTGAGAGATGCAGCAAAGGGGGGAATATGATACTGTTAACATCACATTGCTTCCATTACAGAGTAAAAACAAAAGTCACCTGAAAAGTACAGATAAACTGTGTGATAACGTTGTAGGATGTAAAAAAGGAGCCAAATCAGCAGATGCAGTTGAGAAGAAGCTGCTGGTGTGAACAACAGAGCTCCACGTTCAAACAAGTGACACTCTGCACTCAACGGATGCTCTGGAAAGAATACACAATCTACACGTAAACATTCACTGCCCACTAACTCATAATGAGTTATCATCAAAATAATCAATTTTGTAATTTGGTATAGGCAAAAAAATTAAATAAAACAAGGTCACATATAGCATGCATTAAAGTTACGAAAGGGAGCTTTCACGTTGTGTTGATTTTGGAGGCGCATGTGGACAAAAGTGGTAGTGTTTCCATCACGTGTCACAGCCATAACGCAACATAGCCATGCACAGCGGAATCAAGCCATAACACTATGTCACTTGGGATGACTTGTGAGGGGGTAGATTTAAGATAGAGATAGAGATCGACAGATTTTAGTGTCCCCAAGTCCATTTTGCATTTTGCATGCCTCCAGAACATAGATACATTTTGGAGAATACACAGTGATTTATTATGATTAGAGAGCTATGAAACACCACTATGACCGAGGGGACAAAACTTGTGCTAAAATGTGCTTTTACTGCAGGATTTGCAGGATACTTGAGCAGGTGCTATGACTTGTATTGTCCTTGTTTAACTGGAGTGAGGACATTTTGACATGTCTGCTGTGAAAAAGGCCTATTATGTTGGCCTTTTTAGAAAGAATTCCCTATGTATGATAATGAACGAATAAAAAAAATTGAAATAGACATTAGTAGACAGACAAGTAAATATACATGTGCAACACTTAATAAGCCACACAGGTATGTATAGACATACCTTGTATGTGTGGGTAGGTCATGAGGTAGAGGAAACCAGTAAGCAGGGTGTTGGAGGTAGTGTCAGTCCCAGCAAAATGAATATCCAGAGCGTACATACTCAGTTGTGCTTCTGAAAATGAAGAACCATCATCGCGTCTCTAAGAAGAGAATGATTGTTTTCAGACAAACACACACTACTGCAATTACACCTTAGTGTTACACACACATGCACACTGTGGGGTATGAAGAGTCAGCTCACTACCACACACACATGCATGCATTTGGTAGTGAGGTGACTCT
>JAJHUR010137908.1:0-47409 GCA_027495735.1 Lutjanus campechanus
AACTCTGCTCACAGGACGCTGCCAGGGGTAAGTCAGTGTGATTGCATGACACTGGTGATGAGGATGCCATACAGATTCATGTCAAAAATCCCGAACTATCCCTTTAAAGGCGAGTCAACCCCCATAGACTCCTATATAAAAATGCCTAACTTTACAGCAGAAATAAATACGTTTACAGCCTGGCACAGAAAATGGCTTTGCTCTCTATAGCTAATCTGCTAGTAAACAATACAAGGCATTATGCAGATTTCGCTACAAAATGGACTGTCACACGCTTAATTCTGTACTGATTTCCATGAAATTTTCAGTCAAAGTTCAGTCAAATAATTTACAATAGATGTCTGTTCATAGGTCAAAGCCTGCATGTCCCAGTGGATGTTGTGGTTATTGTTTTAGCATAGAGCTGATCAGATCGTCTCCTGTAACTGAATGAAATCCCAACAAGTAACCAGCGTCATGTTCAATTTCTCAAGTTTATAACAAACTAAGCTTCATGAAAATCAGTTCAGAGTGAGTTACAATAGATTTTGTAGTGAAATCTGCATATCTCAATGCACCTTGTAAAATATACTAGCACATCCTGACCTCCCCTACATGGTGGATGAGGAAATGCACATCAAATCATGCTATCTATGTCTTTTATATCAATGATTAGCCAGACTCAGGCACTGCCAAGATGGCGACAGCCAGGGCCACCACACTGTGAGCTTCAGAGGGGCTTTTCAGAAACATGGGTGACATAACAGAGACTCCGTCCACTATTTATTACAGGCTAAATTCTATAGTTTGTTCACATTTTTACTTGACTTGAGCCGGGCAAGATATTTTTCTGTGCTTCTAGTCTTTTTCTCAAACTAAGTTAATATCCTCCTGTGTCTGCTCCACGGGGCACAGACATGAGAGTGATATTCAACTTTCTCTTCTAACTCTAGGCAAGAAGGCAAATAAGTAGGTCTCTATGTCCCAAAATGTTGAACTGTATGAAACAATGTTTAAAATTAGCATAATAAGAGACTAATTGTGTCAACATACTGTACGAGTGTGTAAATGTGGCCCACATGATCCACCACGGGGAAGCTACCTCTTACTGTACTGTCAGATGATCGTAGGACATGTGATGTGGCTGAAGGCAGATGTTAACTGCAGAATAAACAAGGTGCATGTGATATTGTGTGATGTGCTATTATAAGCACTTTCTAGACTCCTGGCATCAGTATCTCAGCTTCACATTACTGATACCACCACGCTGTTACTGCTTGCCATTAGTCTTTTATTTGTTTTTGTTTTAGGGTCTAAACCAAAGTAGAAATTCACCAGAGTATTTGGGAACTGATTTTTCCTTCCTTATTTTGTCACTTTCCTAGAGTCTGAGCGAGTACTTTCATTTCCTCAAGCCATGGCACGCATGAAATTTAGGCTGTGAAATTCTGGGTTAGGAAAGTTCAGGACCTTCTGACCTTTAGCTGACACTGTGCGTCTAAATGTCCTCATATAAATCACGTCTAAGATAACAATGAAAATGAATCACCACTCCAAAAATGTGTCCAGAGATTATCGAGTTAAACCACATTCTTTCTCCAGTTGCTCAGGGCGTTCAAGTAGGTCTTCCTGTGTACTTTGTGTAGTGTGTTTACAGAATATAGAATTGAAATGCCCCTTTTTGTCAAGGTCACTTCCCAGTCGAGAACTTCAGTGATGCTCAGAGTATCAGAGTTTTGAGGTCTCTGACAGGGCATAAAGCTTTTAAGGGCATTTCTTGAAAGCATAGTTGTGGTTTATATGGTCAAGAAAAGGAACAAGTGGCAACACAAAACTGTCTGTTCTTGGTTGAACCTTGAACTTTGCAAAGGGAAATGGATGTATTTCATATCCACATTGGAATAGAATATTTTCACTTTATGCTCAGTAAATGCTAGTTATAAATTCAAAAATAGAAGCATCGTGCATGTCTGAAGCACCATGGTAATTTTGGATTTTCCTCTTGACTTTACCCTGTTTTCTGTGCCACTTTACTGCAACAGCAGCTTTTTAGTGCATCAAAACTGCCCTTGTCTGTCCCAGTTTCCAACAGCAAAAGTGACAACAGACTGTGAACATACAGTATCTGGTGTGACAGTCACACAGCTCAGCAAGCAACTAGGATAAAAGGAGCCAGTCTTCTTTTTTTCTTCTTTTTTTAACAATACTGCTTGTTTACAAATCTTCATCCGCGATCCAGTTAACACTTAACCTGTCAGCGTGCAAATAAGAGCACTTTATTTTACAGTATACACATAAGATGTAACAAGCTTTGTATTAAATTAGATAAAAAACTGGAAATAACATGTTCAGTAATATCTTCTTTTGACCTTTTATTAGACCCTTATTAAACTTTATCAGAAGGTAATTTGGGGCACACTACAACAGAATTGTTGTGTAAATTAAAGTGTATTGTTTCCCACTTTTAGACCCTTATTAGACTTTATTAGAGGGTAATTCGGGACTTTAGTTTACAGTACAGTGCTGTTATAATGTGTCACTAATTACCCTCTAATAAAGTCTAATAAGGGTCTAATAAAAAGTCTAATACTGCCTAATAAAGGAGATATTATTTCTAGTTTTGGTCTAAGATACAAAGTACTTATTTATGAATCTTTACCTGTGATCCAGTTATAAAACTGTACATGCAAGCAGATTTAATAACAGATGCATTTCTCATCTTGTAAGCAATCTGCGTCAGAAATGATGCCGCCAATCCTCATTATGTCTGCCAGAGATGGATCTCGAAGCAAACATCCTGTGTTTGAATATCACTTTTCAACCAGAGAAGCCTATTAAACTCTCAATGGCCTCTTTGTAGTGTTGTGATGCAATTACATGCAGAAAATAAAGAGCAAAAATAAGTTCCAAGATGCCTGGGTTGGGAGTTTGCGGTTTGAGCAGGAGCAACACATTACCCTTGTGTTTTAGCCAAGGCACTGGCTCGTAAAGATTATTGATGATGTACACCATGTGATACGAGCGCTGAGCAGGATGAGGCGGCATTAAATCTCACTGATGTATAGTCCTCTTTTTTTCTCTCTCTCTCTCTCTCTCTGTCCTGGGAGAGGGAGGCTGACGGGTGAAGAAGAGAAATTAAAAAGTTGCAGGAGGGGAAAAAAATGCCAGACAGAACTAGTTCGTACTTTGCTTTTGTCTTTTTCTTCTCTTTCTTGGCTGCATCGATGACATTTCTCGGTCAAGATACATCTATGTGTCTGTTTTGTTTTGACTTGCAATCACAGTGCTGAGAGTGCAACGTTCACTTCAGACAGGTGCATGTATCAGCGTGTATTCAATAAAGGTGCATGTGGAATGTGATATGAGAAAATTGTGTTTTTCCACAGTTGTAGTTACCTGTGTGGTTGTTATGGAGGTTTTATCGACCCCTTTGACAGTATCTGTTTCAGCAGCGACTAAGCTTTTCTCAAGAATGTGCTCTGCATTATGTTTACTATCGCTGCGACAATGCATGGATAATGAATATTGGCTCGAGTAGAACTTACTGAGCATCTCTTTTGGCAAAGGGCCGCTTCAGGTTTGCAAGACTAGACACATATATTATGCTCAATCAAAGAAACTGTTGCTGTGAGAGATAGAAGCCACCCCCTCTTTTTCAGCGTCTGTCTAAATATGAAACTGATAACTCAGGCATTCCCCACTGTTGGAGAAGAAGTGTGTCAACTCTTTCAGCGTTTGCTCAACAAAAAAAATCTAGACTGCATCTATTTGCAAAGGCAAACTGTTCCAGTTTCTCTGCAGACTCAGTAGCTTGTGTGCGGTTTTGCTTTCAGAACTAGATGCCAGCAGTCAAGAGAAGTTTTTTTGTTTTTTTGTTTTTGTGGGAGTATATAAGGGTTTATGAGCTTCGCTGCTTCAGGCCATCAATAGTGAGTTTAATGAACGGAGTATTCATAACTAACAAGTCAAAAAGATTTTTTATTGCCAGTGTAATATATTGATGTATAGCATTGGATTTTATTAAGGCGATGCAATTAAGGCAGCTTTATTTATACATTTCAAACTCAGGGGTAAAAAATGCTTTAGATAGGCAAAGTAAAGTATTAGAATGACTTGTGAAAACAATAAGATACAATACAATTACATAACAGAATAAAATCAATTAAAACAACATTATGAAAGATTTAATATTTTTTTGTGATTTGTTGCCCCCAGTTTCAGAATGCAATTCACAGCTGTACACATGCATTTGTTATGATTACAAAACTTATGATCAAAAACTTTGCTGCACAACCAAGTCAAGCAAGTGCAACAGCACAAGACGTGGCAAACCAGCTAGTAGTTAAAGGTACCATTCATTTAAATTGTGGACAAAAGCAGAAGCAGAGGTTTGTGCATAATAAGCACAAAATATAATGTCACAAATAAAAGTGTGTAAATAAAAATCCCCTTCTGCTTCCTTTTCACTGGCTAACATACTACTCACTGTAGCTTTGGGTGGGAAAATGTAAACACAGGCTCTTTTCATCTGATTTAAAGCAGAATCCGACCCGGCAAGCATGAATAACTACTGTATATAGAATTAGCTAATCTTCACTGTGATGGTCTTGTTTGCTTATATAGGTCATATAGAGGCAGTATGAAATTGAGACAGTGTCATAGCCAGTTATAAACTCCTTGTAGTACGTTTAAACAGCAAAAAAGGCATTTCACAAAGCTCTCACTGAGATCTGTGCCTGAACCCGATGGGACCTGACTGGACCCGACAGGTTTAGGTCGGATGGGGGCTTATTTGTCACATATTTCATGAGCTCACATTAGGTTTGGGCTGTACTATATTTATTAATTAATTTGTTCATTTATTTTCATTTTTATCCCGAATTTAGTTATTGCCAATTCCAGTTCCCTGCGTGTATTGTGCCTCTCTCTAAAATATGCCAATGAGGGATGGGTTCGGGGCAGTTTCGGACAGAATTTTGTCAGCATCAGGCCTTGACGGGCTCAACTTGTCAGGCACGATTAAAGCACTAGTTTACTCTTGTCCAGCAGCCTCTTGCGCTGTCACTCTTTTCTCTTCTTACCTTCCTCCATCAACGTCCTGTTCGGCCTCTTCATCTCTGCCATTGTCCATAGAGGCTGAGCCTGGTTATTTTCCTCACACGCCACGCTCGGGTTCTGGTACGACACTGCCCCAGGCCTAAAAACCTCCTCCTTCTGGTGGTTCTACAGTTCCTGTGCTAGCACCACCACTAACACTCCCCGAGTGTGGTGAGCTCCAAGTCCGGGTCCAAACTAACTAGCTAACAGCAGCTACATTTAGCACAGAGGTGGTCTATGGTCTCGTTTACTTATGTAGTTCATATGGAGGCATCAATATTAAATTCAGAGTGTCTCATAACCAATTAAAAACTTCTTGTAGTAGGTTTAAGTAAGAATAAGATTTGATTTAGAAAATTAGATAAACTGACATAAAATACCTAAAATGAAATAAAATACAAATTGAACTATTTGTTCACAAGGAGACCTGATCTATGCTTATCTCAGTGCAAAAGAGGGCCTTAAAGCCAAAGTAATCCCATTCATTATAAATTAATTAGAAAGATAAAGATTTAGTGTATATATCACGGTGCTCCAAATCAACAGCACAGCAGCAGCAAGTTCACTGAGTGCTTGTTCTTAAATGGCGCAGTGCTGATATTAGAAGCTGCAACATCCTACCCGTTAATAGCAATGTGTGAAGCCCTAACTGTGGCTAAACCAAAAATAATTGAGTCAATTTTAAATGTACCTCATTTGCCAAAGGAACAGGCAGACATTGTGCTGTAATTGTCATGTGTTCGGCAGGGTCTCGGCCTGTCGTAGTTAACGTAATGACTGTCAGATACAGAGAACACCCTCACCCTGCTCTGAAGCCATTAAGATCACCATGACCCATGTGCACTGAATTATAAATTTCTGGTTGCCTGTGTTCTGGCAGTGTTAGATAATAATGAAGGGGACAAATTTATAACACAGATACCTGATTCTATCTTTTTATCCTCAATTATTTCCCTGACTTTGCCATTTTGCTTCTGTGTTGCCTCTAATTTGTCACCTTAATTGTGTTTTTACATCCTTGGTTCTAAAATCACACTTTCTTTGATCTTTCCCAGTGAGCATTTTTCTGTTGAAAAGACATTTAACAAACAACTATGGTCACCGGTGAAAAGATGCTCAGAATTGGTTCAAAAGTTTTTTCACCGACTATTTGAAGACGTTAGTTGAACGTTCACATTCAGACCATATTTCACCAGAATTTGCAACAGTGATGTTTTTCTACTTCATGTGCAAATAATAGCCTACTGTCACTTTTGGCCCTCACTAAGAAACTACATCCAACTTGCCGTAATCAAGACCCCACCACAGTGTCCTGGAATCTTGTAGTCATAGTTTGTATTTATGACATTTTGTATTAAACATTAAAATGCATTGAAATTATGTGTTTGCGTAGACCAGATTGCACCTTCCAGTGAAATTTCCCAGTGAGCAACAACCAGGCTTTCAGCGTTTTATTTCTGGTGGTTGATTTTTGGTCTGAATGTCTAAGACCTCTTTTCACCCTCTTTTCAATCAGCTAAATGTGGTTTAAACATCAGCGGGACACAAATCACACATTAGTTTATTCATTCTCATAATCAGTTCCATTGTAGCTTGACAGGGAGACAATATTGTTTATTTTGAAGGCTTTTGGTGAAATCTGGTCTACACAAAGTTGTAATTTCAACGCATGAAATGTTTTATATAAAATGTCATAATAACGAAGCATAGACTGTGTGCTGGTCACAAGGAGCTTTTTAGGACATCATTATTAGACAAGTTCTTAAAGAGATAGTTCACCCAAAAATGAAAATTAAGTCATTATCTACTCACCCTCATGCCGACTGAGAGTCAGATTTATTTTGTTAGTCTGCGAAGACTGCTGGAGTTTCACAGGAAAACAGTGCTGCAGAAAAAACAGTTTTCAGACATAAAAAAACAACTGGACAGAAACCATAAAATGTATAAAATACAACTATAAAACTATCCCTTTAATATAAAATAAAGTACTTTGGTATATTGGTTACAGCTTTGACTATTCCAAAGGTACATGCCCCAAGACGTTAGTTATTTCAAGAGTGACAAAAATATTCATGAATGGTTTGAACACAGGACGTTCACCCGGGCAACTGCGGTTTGAGTCCTGTGTGAAATGTTTGTTTTATTTTGCCTTTCAGCTGAGAAATTACAATGTAGTGTCTTATGTGGGGTCCAAAATGATTATAGGCTATTATTTGGCGCACTGAGGAAGGAAAATGTCACAGTTGCAAATCTTGGGGAAATGTGGTCTAAATGGGAGCGTTAAATCAGCATATTCAAATAGTGGGTGAAAAAAGTTTAAAAGTTTAAAGTTTAAAAAACTGTTTGAAACCAATTCTGAAAGTCTTTTCACCAGTCACTATGGCCGTCTTTTTAAAGGAAAAATTCTCACTGGGATGACTTTGGAGAAATGCCTTCATACTAATCAGTGGCATCTATCTTTTAACCTACAACTGAACTAATAAATTTATGTTTTGTGACACATTTTAGCTGATTGAAAAGTGGGTGAAAACAGGTCTCAGATGTTAAGACCGAATATCGACCAGTTTTCAACTGTCTGTGCAACATAGAGCAGAGCTGCAAAACATGAGGCATGTGTACCACAAAAAAAGAGTAAGATATATTCCTGCTGCACTGTGTCCTCATTGGAAATAAAACAGACATCCTGTCCACATATGGAATCCCTCATCTTTAGCATTTGATATTGAGCAGGTTTCCTACAACCTCTCACAATTACACATCGCAACACTTCAATCTGACATCAGCACAAGTATGCTGAGTTTCTTCCTCTCCACATTGGAGAGTTCAATAGCTCCTGGCATGTGGCGCCCCCAGCTGTACAGCTAATAGGATTTCAGGTTGAATTTGATTCATTATGCCCACACTGGAGTTTCAGTCCTCATGTAGGTTTATGCCTCTCCTGCGGTTTTGTCAAAGAGTTTGATTTGACGTTTATTCTTTTTATCCCTGCTAGCACAGCTTGTTCAATTAGGCTGTGACTAAAAACTTTTTTTGCCAACTTTCTTTTCCCTTAAATATGAAACACTGAGCTGGCTTTGACAGCAGTCCTGTGCCTCTGAGCATCTTTGGTACATTCTTACAGTATTAAAACACTAGAAACATTGAATCAGGGATCAAATGTACTCCTCCCCCTCCACCCTCTTCTTAAAGCTGGGGATTTTTCAAAAGGGGAATAATACGGTTTGGCTTTGTGATGAAGTCATTGGTAAGACATGCATGCTTTCCAGCTAGGCAGCTAAAGCTATCATGGAGACTGACGCAGCATTTTAGCCAGAGCTGTGGTAAGGGAAAGGGGGGGGGGGTATTCTGATGTTAGCATCTGGAGGTTTAATACTTCACAGAAAACTGAGAGAATTTTGTGACAGCAGATTTTTCCAAACTCACCTTCTTTTTTTTTTGTTTTTTTGTTTGAGTTTTTATCTCCAGTCCTGCCATGCTTTTTCCAATTCATCACAAGAATTAAATCAAAAAGGGTGAATATGTTATCAGTTGTGGAGTAGTGGAAGCTGGATAGGAGCAAATTTAATAGACCATTCAGCCGAGTGACAGGATAAAAAGATTTAATCCCTTCATTACTATACTTTTGATACTGCTCCGAGAGGAATAGTGGAAATACATTTCAAATCAGATTATTTTTGCTGTGTGAAAGTCAATTGTTTGCATCCATTATTTGGGGAGTCTGTTTCTCGGCTGCAATTGTCTCCTTGAATTATACTCAGCCAAGCAGCCATTTGTCATGATCCGTCCCCGCCAATAGTTTTTGCAAGACGCCCAGCAGAAGAATGTAGATGGGTTTTGATAGGCATCAGAAACTCTTATCTAACATCCCATGTTATGTAATATTTGATTTCTTATGACCAGAGAGACTGAAGAATAAGACAATATAAGGCAGAACACGCTGAACACATTCTGACATTATACAACAGCCGGTGAAACAAGGATGGAGATCAGATATGATCATTTTGGAAACAGGGCAGCGTGTAGCCTATTTTTTGCATGGAAAGAAAGATGTTTACTCCAATGTGACGTTTTGAGGTTTTGACAACAGCACAAGTTCATGAATATATCAACACATGCACAGGTGTATCAAGACAGATAATGCATGAAATTCCTGGGTAACGATGGTTACACTATGTGGGTGTGCATCTGTCCCTGCAGGCTTGTTGTTTTCAGAGAACAGATGCCGGGCTGCTGCAGGGTTTTGGTGGTTCCACTGACCTGTGCAGCTCCCTGCAGACTCTCTGTCCAAACTCAAATGTCCTGAAAGTTTCAGTGCCCCAAACTGGCTGGGTTTACACTCTCCTCAAGGGCTTTAAAAGGCTATGTGCAGCCATTTCTCCCTCTACAGTCTTAGAAATAAAGGTTCCAAAAGAGTTCTTCCCAAAGGGCTGAGGTTCTACCAGGAACCATTTGCTTCTGAAGAACCCTTTTTGAAGAAAGGGTTCAAGTATTTTTGAAAGCATGGTTGGTCTCTCAATTTAAACAATGAGAAACTGAAGCTCAGAAAAAAAGGTTCTTGGTAGAACCACCAGGTAGGTTCTAGATAAAACCCCTAGACTATATAAAGGTTATCATCAGAACCCCTGGATGGTTTCTTGATGAAACCTTCTGCATTTAAATGGTTCTTGGTAGAACCCCTGGGTGGGTTCTGTAAAAACCTCAGAATATAAAAGAGTTCTTTTGTATATAAAAGGTTTCTCAGCAGAACCCCCTCTGTGTTTTCTAGATGAAACCCTTGGAATATAAAAGAGTTCTTTAGAATATAAAAAGGTTCTCGGTAGAAATCCCTGGGTGGTTTCGTGATGAAACCCGTGGCATATAAAGGGTTCTTGCTAGAACCCCCTGGATGGGTCCTAGATGAAATCCTCAGAATATAAAAGTATTCTTACCAGAACCCCCCTTGGTGGTTTCTAGATGACAGCCTTGAAATATAAAAGGATTCTTGGTAGAACCCCCTTGGTGGGTTCTAGGTGAAACCCATGGCAAATAATGGGTTCTCTGTAGAATCTCTTTGGGTAGTTTTAGATGAAACCCTTGGAAAATCCCCAGAGAAATCATAGAACCATAGAAGGGTTCTCTGTAGAACTTCTCTTAAAGGGGTCTTTTGTTGGAACCTTTCACAGATGGTTCCAGATATGACTGTGTATGTTGGTTTCTAGGTAGAATCCTCTAAAAGGGTTCAAAGTACCAGGAACCAAGAAGTGGTTCTCCTATGGGGTTAAGCCGAAGAACCTTATATTCTTTTTGCCGTCACGTTTATTTCTAAATAAGAGGCTGCCACAGGAAGTGCTGCTGGCTTTAGAAAACATGCAATTAAAACACATTATTTCATTATGAGAAATGGGGAGTTGATGAATTTTGCATTTGGCGTTAACACCTGACAAGACAGAGATTCACAGTTTTACTTGTATGACAACACTGGGGTTTTTGGGTTTTGTTTTGTTTTTGTCTTTGCTGTGATTACAGCGTTAAGTGTTCTTCACTTTCATTAACACTTCTCTGCTTATTAGTGGATGCACTTTAGAATAAGTCAAGTTAATTTCACTAAATGTTGCTGGAAATAATAATGGCAGCTAATGAAAATGTATAATTTGGTCATAAAACATTCTAATAACTCAATCATGGAGGTGGGAGTGAGACAGTGACTCTGACTATTTGCAAAAGATAAACAAAAAAAAATAGTGTCTGGGCTGCCTTAAAATTTCAAGTTGACTGAATTTGAAAAGACAAGTTGAGTTAAATTTTTAATGATTTGAAACAAATAAACTTTTCTCGTCGAATAAACTGGATATTGATCCAGTAGAAAATCTGTTCAGTAAGCTTAAGATATTAATACCAACGACTCTTTACTCACACTGACAAACTTTACAGATAAATTTGATTTCCTCTCTCATTTACTAATTTTGAAAATAATTTCAGACAAAAAACTTACAGCTGCTCCTGTTGGAGCTACTTTGTTCCAACATCGACACAAAGACAATATGTGAAACTGCTCAGAGTGAATTAATTAAACTTAAAGCGTAGGTGGGTAGCTACTCAACACTAACATTCATCATGGTTCACATTGTTTTCATTATTGTGAAAACAAACAACCATTTGTTAAAACTTTATTAATATGGTAATCGTGTTTCTTTAGAAACTTTTAGAAACTTAATTTGATGAATTGATGAGACTTGGTACAGTACATTCATTCAACTCATCATTTCAAGTCAAAAGAGTCCAAGTTAGAAGAAATTATGTTTGTCAATTCTTGAGTGTTCTAGAAATAAGCACCAGGAATTTTAAGTTTAATTAACATGAACAAACAAAACTTGTGTGTTTATTTTAAGATAATAAGAAAAGATTAGTTGTTTTCATTAAATTCCTCTATGCTCTCTTACAGTGTGGATGGCCTCACACTGTGACCATATGGAACCACAGAAATGCCGTAGATGTAATAACAAAGCAGTCCAAACTAATTTCTCTTTGTACCGTCTCCTCGCTCGCTCTCTTTATGGTCTCTGAGACAGAATTTTAATTGTGATCGGGACCAAATGTTTCTCAGGGCTGCATATTTCATAGCACATTTGTTTGTTGTTGTGTGATCCCCTGAAATCCTCTGACAGGCAAACAGGGAGCGTCTCTCATATCAGTGGGAAGTCAAGAGGGCTGTGCTAAGTTGCTGATTGAGGCCACCAGTTCACAATGCGACAGCTGGCAGTTAATGTGATGTGCAACCAGCAATCATTAATTATTCATTGTTGAAACATTTTCCAGAGCAGCAATAAAGTGTGCTTTTATCGATAGGCAAATGACTTATATCTTTAGGGCCACTTTATCTCCGAATTCCTCAAAGACATGTTTTGCATAATAAATATTTTGAAAAGAAGATGCAGCACTGCAGCTAGCTATAAAACTCTTGCTTATGGGGAAAACATATTTGTTCATTTTTCTTTTGACGTTACATAAAACATCTGATAAATATTTCATCCTCGTTATTCTTGGCCATTCTAAATGCATTATATTAAGAGCAATAATTTTTATATTGCACCAGACGGCACTGAAGTGCACTTATGGGCCAAACACAATTAAGCTAAATGCTCTGTATTACTCTATAAACCTGATTAGAAACCACATTTCTATGACAACAGAAAAAAAACATGTATTTACAGTTATTGTCTGCTGGGCTGCACTTGCAATAATTTGAAAGTGTTACATAATAGAGAGGAAGTATGAGAGACAGAGATAGAGATGGAGTGATGGACAGATGTGAAACCAGGTGGGAGAGGAGAAGAGCCTGACCGACAGGTTCACCGCCTGAACCAGCTGGTGGCCTGTTGTTATTGTCAACCGTTTCACACACACGCTCTCTGTCTAGAGGTTACTGATATTTGAAATTGTCCTATAACGCTAGTCTTCAAACACGGAATTGTCATTAGAAGCATGAAAAGCTTGAATGTCAAAGTGCGTCGAGGGCATGTCTGTGTGCATAACAAAATCAGATCCCAGCTGTTAGAGATAAGATTCTTGTGGATTTAAGGCCTCACTGTTCTTACAAAAAAGATAAACGGGCTCAAAAACAATCCATGTGTTCCAGTTTTTACATCACTGCCTGTTAATACTTTGACCTAACTGGTCTAGTGTTATTTTAGATCTCATAATCACAATTATCCAAAAAAAAATTGCACTGCAGCAAATCTTCTCAAATTCTGCGGTCAAAGATTATGTGATGAAAAGTGTGGTACCAATAAAATCGTGCAATCCAGAGAACCAAGCAATTTTTTTTCCAATTTTCAAGTAACTTACAAAAGGCTTTTGTGAACTTGTTGGCTGAGAATGAATGGTTTTATGTTAAGCCAGGTAAACACTGTGCAATTTTGAGCCATCCCAGACAAAAGATGACCAACGTGAAAGAAACCTATCATTGGTCGTGGATCTAAAACATTGGTCTTACATCTCACCGTGAGAGAGGTTTAAAGACAGCCGTTATTATGGTCTTGTGACCAAAGATAGCCCGAGACAAAAATCAGACAGTGTCAGAAATTTAGGATAACCTCCTGACAATGTGAGTGCTGCTATGACCAACTACTGACTTACCAATAGGAATGCACAAACTTATGTTTATGAATGCTAATTTTGCATACTTAGCATGCTACAAATACTTAACGGTACCTCAAATCCTCTTTGCAAAATTGGTGTCCCAAGTTGGCCTCTTTTCCCCTCGCCACAACCGGGTCCAGATTCTCCTCCTCCTTTCTCTTCTTTGGATTGTTTTCCATACACAAAAATACCACTATTGCAAAGGCTCAATTCTTGCTTAGCTTCATTGTTTACGACTATAGCAGTGCAGATGGATGACCCATAATGATGACGCACGTTGATGACCTTTTCTTATATATAGACTTGTATCATAGCCTACGATTCAGTAGGTGGGATCATCGTACAGTCTACATACATCAAACTTGATGTTGCACTCAAGTTTATTATATCCATGTTGCACGGTGTGACTTGCAATACACTTATAAGACTGCTGAAATCTCACAGTTTGTAGGAGGCTTTATGGGTTGAGAACAATAAAGACTCCATAGCTATAGAGACTAGTGAACTAATGATGAGCTGAAAGCTTCAAGGAGCTGCAGAGGTGTGTTGATTCACAGTGGGATTGGAAGTACTAGCTACTTTTTTCACATTATGAGGCATTTGACACCGTGTTAATAACACAAATATATTGCTTAATGACAAGTATAAGTGAGTATGTGTGCACGAATATTTGTGTGTGTTGTAGTTTGTTACATGCAAGAATTTTTTTATTTTAACAAATTCCTGCAACACTAAGAAATAATTGTATAATTAGAATAAGATAAAAGAAATGTTGGCAAGTAGATTTAAACATACTATCTGCTAGAAAAAAAGACAGAAACAGACTAATTTATAATGTAGCTTGGGGAAGGGAAAGAGGGATTGGATAAAAATCTCTTTGTTTTTAAGATTCTTTTAAAATGAAGTGGTGAGCAACACTGTAACCAAAGAGTTTGCAACAACTTTAAGCTGGTGAATACAAAAGCTACCACGATTAAGCTCTGCCAGGTAGGGATAATGATTCCAAATAAAAAAAATAAAACATTAAACAGTACATTTTAAACTAATAGCATGCAAATAAAAATCTATCACAGCAATAAACAAGCAATTAAAACAAAATATATAAAACCCTGCATATAAAATGGGCACAGCACTAAACTATATAAAATCATGCAATATAAAGTAAACATAGAAATAAAAATAAAAGTAAACAAATAAAAATTGGCACTTCTTCAGTGTGACACACTCTTGTTACCACACTCAAACCATCGTGGGATATTTTAAAGTGCAAGCTGTGAAAAAGGAAGATAATTCTCATTGCGCTGGTTGTAGGCAATGTAACGTGAAGGCATTTTCTCTGCATTATGTTCCCTTTTGTTCTTTCTCTAATTTAATTCTTGTAGTGACAGCTTTACTCAAGGGCATCCTGACAGCAGTTTCTGAGCAAGAGCAGCAAATTTCTGATTTACTTTTGTAAAATATGTCTTTACTACAGTATTTCTGCTCCGTCTCAGATTCAGATCACAAGCCGACTTTTCTAACATTCAGTCAGCCTGTGGCCCTGAAGCTGGCACTCTGCTTTGTTCATCTCTTCGTTCACTTTGTTCACCCGGTCTTGGCCGTCGTGTTCTTTGCTCTATATTTCTGATTATGTCTGACTGATCAGCACTGACCAGTCTCCACCACAGGATGATGCACTCACGTTCTGTCGGGGATGTAATCTGTCTAACCACATCTTCACGGCGGCTGCCACTTGCATTCAACCATGTGAGTGTGCCCACCCAACAGTAAGACAGGCAGACAGACAGAAACCCAGTCATGTGACCCCGCTGACCCTCTGTGCTATGTTCTCTGGATGAGTTATGTCTCATTGTTCCTTTCTGTCACTCTTGCAGCGGGTCACAGGACAATCAGACTGGCCTCATAGTGCCACATTCACTTCTACGACCCGGCTCTGATCTCACACCTCTCACTTCGCATTCTCATTACTCCAGGCTGTTATTAATTTATTTAATCAATAGCTGTTTAACTTCTCCTCCCCAGAAATCCATAATGGCAGGCAGATTCACTAAGCTGCTACATCAAGTTATGAGCATGAGTTGTGGTGTCTCTGCAGACTCAGATGTGTTTGTGGCTGGTTAAATACGGGTCATAACAGCATTATTTGCATAATGTATGCACGGTCATCATCTTCAGACACTTCTCAAACTGGGAAAGTCATTAACTCAAGTAAGATTTCTCTTCTTGCACTTATTTGAAGAGCTCTGCGCTGACTCAGAGATCACACTAGACCAGTGGCTCCATTGTTGCCATCGGCTAAACTCTCCAGCCTCCCTGTTGAAGATTATGAAACTGGCTTTAAAATAGAGAGCAGCAGCTCACCAGGGCTTTGGATGATTTGAGGCTAAATATATGTAAAAGGCAGCTCGGTCCACGGGCTAGAGTGGGATCTGGGTGGATGGCAGCCAAGGCCTTTGGTGCCTCTTTTTTTTTCTGCACTGTGTATCAGTTTGGTGGAAAGATGCCCTGCAAACCGAAACCCAGTGCGAGCCAGCAAGACACCAACTCTGAGTTTGTGGGCACTGAAGTGAAAATGACTCTGCAGCAGAACTTTTGACTGTCAAACATTAGTTTTTCAGTTTTTTGTCAACACTGAGAAAATGTCAGCAAATAAATGGTCTTGAACAAACTAACGCAGGCCAAAATGTAACCACTTGTGAGTGGAGGAAAAGTGGAGGAAAAGTGGAGGAAATGTTATTGTCATGTTATCATTTTCAAGATTAAGACTTAGCTTTCAAACTCAACATGTATTAGTGGATATAAATAGTCCCCCTGTGAATGATTTAGACATGTATATAAACAGTTAATAAATGCAGGATTTATTCTGTTATATTGTGTTATCAGTCATCAAAGTTAAAGTTAAATTTTGCTTTATTGTATGCTTATGAAGGAAGCCTTGATTTCACACTGTAATGGCTATAGATTAATGACACCATCCACATTTAGACTAGTTTCTATAGTCTAAACCTGGCTTTCATCTCTCTGCCACCAGGCATGACTTTTAATTTTATGTCTCCAATATAGACTTCATGAATGATCAAATTCAAGCTGTAGTCAGATAGCGTTCCTAATTGTGGTGCCCTCATGTAGGGATAGGTTACGGCTAGGCGTAGCAGACCAACGTAAAGGGGAGCACATATCGCCGGGGGAACAGATTTTGGCACAACACTTATTGTCTTTGCTGCAGCTGTACAACAATCATACAGGTGCTAAAGTTAGAAAAGTTATCAAAAACATGGGCTCATTATCAGAGTAAAGCTGCTTACATTGTTTTGACAATGTTTGATTCCTGGCAAACAAGTAGGTGTTAAAGATGTCAAGTGCAACAGTAAACCTGAATTAAAAATAATAATAATAATAAAAACTTCCTCTAGAAATATCATTTTATGCAGGTGTCTTAGTGATAGCTGGTGGATCTTAATGTTTTGTGTGTGTGAACTTCAGCAGCAGATCCCCGCAGACATTTCAGCGGTACAGCCTTGTTTAGCACATCCAGCAACAATGCAACAGCTGGATTAAAGTGGCCGTGTGACAGGCTGTCATGTTAGATAACAGAGGTTGTCACAACTTAACTCTTTGAATGAAATGACTTATCTTCACCAAATTTCACACATGTGCATGACACAAGTTTTCCCCCAGTCTTTTAAAATGTTTTCAGCTGTCTTCGAGACCGCGAAGCTTCTGAATCTCTTTTCCTGAATCTGCTGGCATTCGTGTCAGTGAAAGCAAAGTGGCTGTCATTTCACTCTCTTTACTCAAGTCACATTATACAAGCAGCAGTCGAGTTCAGTCTCTTCCAAGACTCACAGGTGGCTCATTCACTGCGCGACGGCAGGATCGGTTCCTCAATGGCGCACTGGCACAGGCCGAGGCTCCGAAGTGAATAGCTTCAGGTGTAATCCTCACCTGCTCTCTCACTGTTAAATCCCAAATGTTTTGATTTATTTTGTCTCCCCTCTCCATTTGTTTGGGTCTCTTTTCAGCAATGGAGGGATTTAACACTGAGGGATTAGTCAAAGTAGGTTCTGTTTATACTGTTCATGCAGGAAGAAAGTGATGTCAACGCAGATCCTCTGTCACATGGCATCATGAGTCCAAACACATTCATGAGCACAACCACAGTGTCACCTAATTATACACCCCACAAAATAAAAGTGCTAACTGGAATTATACAGGGTTCTTTGGCTTGTCCTCAAAGGAGAACCCCCTTTTGATCCCTAGAATTATTTATAAAGGTTCCACTTGGAACCCTTTTGGAGAGTTTTACCTAGAACCCAGCATTGAGGATTATACATAGAACTGTCTGTGAAAGGTTTCACTCAGAACCCCTATGAGAGGTTCTACAGAGAACCCTTCTGTTTGTTAACAGTTCCACCCTGAACCATCTCTGGGGGTTCCACCTTTCTAAGGGTACTAACAAGAACCCACCCAGAACCTTTTTATTTTGTTACAAGGGTTTTTGTCTAGAAACCACCAAGGGGGTTCTGCTGATAACCTTTAAGATTCCTAGGGTGCTATCCAGAACACACTAGGGGTTCAACCAAGAACCTTTTTATCTTCCAAAGGTTTTATCTAGAACCCATCCAGGGGGTTCCACTGAGATCCTTTTAGATTCCTAAGGTTTTAGCGAGAACACACTCATGGGGTTCTAACAGGAACTTTTTTGGATTCTAAGGTTTGTATCTAGAACCCACCTAGAGAGATCTACCAAGTTCCTTTTTATATTTCAAGGGTTTAATCTAGAACACACTCAGGGGGTTCTATAGAGAACCTTTTAAATTCCAAGGATTTCAACAATCCTTGAAGAACTCTTTCTTCCACATGGATGGAGAGATGGATGAAAAATTCTTAATGGAACCCTCAGTCTTACAAAGAACCCCTGACAAACCCTTTCTTCAAAAACACGTTCTTCAGAAGTAAATGGCTCTGGGTAGAACCTCAGCCCTTCAGGAGGAACCCTTTTTTTTAAACTCTTATTTTAAGAGTGCACAAATATCACCCTGCCTTCTGTTATCTGCTCCGTAAATGACTCTTTGCTGTGAGTCAACATCTCTTTCTCATTCTTTATTATGTGATTAAAGCAGCACAAGAAATAGACGCTGATGCACAAAGCCTCCATGCTGGCACACCTGAGCCACACAGCGAGTGACAGAGCACATTTTCTCTTTTCATGTTATTGCTGTTTTGTAGTAACTGCTGCTTTGAAGTTTGGCTGTTTTGTGCATCTGAGCCCCTAAACAATGGGCCGCAGTTGTGAACGTCCAGATCGTGTCTGTTAGTCTGTGGGCTTTTCTGTGCTTGTGTGCACAAGCGGAGGGAGCGGCCTCCCCGCTCCAACACATGGTGCCCAGACTAAACAACAAGATGAATGTTTCCTGAATCCAACCTGGCACGGAGGCACCCCAATCTGCCCGTGTGGCTTGATGGACTGACTGAATGGATCGCATTCAGAGCAGAAGAAAGGACAGGTTATAGGAGAAGAGAGAGGAAGAAATGAGTGGAGTGGATAAAAAGAGAGAGCTTTAATTTGTTCATTTCCTGCTTGAATTCCACCACAGTAGTATCAGTTTAAGGAAAATTTCAGTTCATTACAAATTTGGTCTTATTTTCATAGTTTGGGCCATCATCTTTATATGAAATAATCGCACTGTTATTAACCATTACTAAGCTGACATTTAAGTGCGCGGTATGCAGCATTATCGCTAAAAATAAGACTGTTATACAGGATTTAAAGGGGCACTTCACTGATTTTACACATCAAGTTCAGTTTACTCATCATCAGGAGGACAAACATAAGTATAAGTCTACTGTGGCTCTGGATGGAGAGCTCCAAAGTCAGTAAAAGTAAGTCTGATGGAGTTTAATGGGGGTGTTTAGAATGCATGGGAGGACTAATGAAAGATGCATTATGGGAGATGTAGGATCCAGTGTTTTGAATTGACTCATACTAGGTACCAAGAGTCAGAGACTTGTTTTGGTGGAACATTTGCACATAGAGAGATGAGCCCTGGCAATAAAAGGGAAAATCACCAAAAAAGAAAAGGTAATGGCTGTTATCTTGTTTATGTTTGTACTTTTAGCTAATCTGCCATTTTCAGCATGTGGGCTGCTAGCCCGGAGGTCTTACAACTGGAAAAATGAAGGGTGTTGTCCTGTTGTCACGTTGAAGATGATGTCAGGCAGTTTCATACTGTGTTGTCTGCCTATGTTTAGGGCAGTCAGAAAACACATTAGAGACAAGTGCCTGGTGCCAAAAGCGCTGCAAAATCATTTTAAATGTCCACAGGTTCAACATTGACCTACAAAACTTTCCATAGCTGTGCACACAGATCATTTCTGACCTTTTGGGTGCTTAAACGTTTGGTTCTACCTCTAAAATTAGTGGTTCGGGTAATCTCGCTAAACTGTTGTTGCTTGATTAGAACCTGTCTGATTTTTTGACCGCCAGTGTATGCAAGTCTTGTTGCACTTTGTCGAACCAATGTCAGCATGATCTCAGTAATCCCTTTGGTTAGTGCAATGCTATATCAACCAAACAATTACACAGGCTGTAATAAACCAGAATTATCTTTTAAGCCTATCATCGTACTGTCTACACTTCCATAAGAGGTGTTAGCATTTTAATCCACTGCACACAAATTGGCCTAAATTCCAAACATATTCTTTGCTTCAACAAGCTTTGTCTTTAAAGTAAAACATATGTTTCAAGTTAAACCACCTGAATGTCTTCAGTTCGGTCTGAACTCCTCCACAAACCACAAGGTGTTACCATCATGCGATGATGGAACTGTTAACAACACCAACAAAAGCTCAGTGTGCTGCTGTCAACCTGTCTCCTCCCACACGTCACCTTTCACCTCGCTATACCCCGCACCCCCACCTCACACCTCCGCCCTCTTTATTTCACCCAAAAAGCCTGGAAAGAGCTGGACTGGCTTTTAGCTAGACGGCGAATTAGAGGCCGGGGCTTTGGGAGAAGGGGTTGAGGTATCGTGGTGAAAACTTTTGGCAGACTATGGGAAAGTTTTGGAGACAGAGCTCTGAGGCTCTCTGGGGGCTGAGCCTCATTGCGGTTTGTAACAACAAGCTGTTGGATTTGGAGAGAAAGTTCCAGACACACCCCCAACCCTTAGTCAACGCTGCTCCAACCCCCCTTTTTCCTCACGTATCTGTCTTAGTAAGACATAGCAGGAAGCTCCCTCTCCATGTGTTTCTCTTCAGTTTACCAGCCTGAAGAGAGTCTCCCATCCTCCCGTTTACAGCGTCTAGTTTGCTCCTTCCTCGCTCCTCTACTCTTGATTGAGGAGAGCCAGACTCCAGAACACACACATACAGACGTCTACATGTGACAAGCCCCCGCCACACAATGGCTGTTGGCCGAGGGAGAGGAGGGGGCAGCGGCGGTTCCTTGGATGGCCTGATTGGAGCATAAACAGCAGCCCAGGAAGTGCTGAAGTAAGAGAGAGGAGAGGGAGAGGAGGAGGAGGAGGAGGGAGGGTGAGAGGAGAGCAGGGGAAGTGTGCAAATCTGCCGGGAGAGAGCAAAAAGTTTGGGACTGCGACGGTGTGTTGGTTAGTTTGTGTCAATCTGGTTGCGCCTGAGACTTTTGGCTTTTTTCTATCCGGACATATTGTATTGCAGAGAGCCTGAAGGGAAGGTGAGTAGCTGCACCTCATACAGATGTTAACTTAAAAATGCACAGATGCTCAGTCATATAGAGTACAGTAAATATCCATTTTCCTCTCTTTCTCTTCCCTAACTGATGTATTCTAAGCAAACACTCTTGCATGACTTCTGAGATGTCTTGTTGTTACTATTGCACGCAATGTCATTTTAAATTCCAGAGGGTTTTTGAATGCTATTCAGCGTAGTCTTCTTTGCTGATGGTTTCCCTTGGCTCTGAAAGCTGCTTGTTTTGCATAGCTGTCTCTTTTTTTGTGGTGCCTTGAACTGCAGCCAGCCATTCAGTGTGCGAAGCAAAAAGGAAAGGGGACCATCTAATGTGTGTGTGGCTGTGTCTAATTAAGCTAATGGGGGAGATGAGTGGTGAGGGTCAGACCATGAGAGGCTGAACTTGAAAACACCACGGTCACTTTCACAAAACACAGTCCTTCCTCACACAAACTATCTGTTACATTTAATCGTCACAGATTCAAGCAGTTTGAATCCCAGCCTTTCTAGATCACAGAGGAGAGATCTGGAGATGAAAGTAGATCAGATTTACTGTAGATTTGGCCATGTATGGTGCTGTTTGCTCCTTGGATCAAATGGATTGTTAAATTTTCCCACCGGGGAGATGCTGCATTCCTGTTTTCAAAGTGAACATCAATGTGCAGTTTGCAGCTTCAAAGACACTGTGATGCTCGCATGTCACATAGATTCATAGGCAGAGCTGTAAACCGAAGCACATAGTGACCTCATTTTATATGAGAGATGTGCCTATTAGTGGCCACTATTTCACTAGTTTGTCACTACACTGCAAGTTAAGTAGCGTTTTAGGTATTTTACTGTCTTAACAAGCCTATTTTCCTGTCTGGAGCTCTCCAACACCACTGGAATTGCTTTAACTTTTTCCGCTGTTGAGTAGATTTACATCTGGAGAAGACTGGCCTGTCCAAACACAGGCAAATGGAAAAATTGATTAAAAAAAAAAAAGTTTATTCCCAGACACTCACATGTATGAATGTCACGTAAAGTGCAACTTCAACCTTGACCCTATTTTCCCATGATTATGTGTCTAAGTGACTAATGGGGACAACAATTTTTGAAATGGTCCAGTATTGAGGGAGAGCGCTGCAGCCAGCAGAGGCAAAACAAAGCTCCAACGTAATCCCTCTAGGCAAAAGTCACCTGTTGGCCAACTTAGTGTCTGACAACATTAATTGCTGCAGATAGACCTTTTTCTGAAGAATAAGATATGTTTTGTTTAACCAAAAAAAGCTGTTTTATCGCTAACTAACCAGATTCCCTTTGAAAAACTGTAATTTTAACATTACCTGAATTTAAGAATCATTGTGGTTTCATTACCTTACACCCTGTTCTATCTGAATGCAAGCATCTGACTATCACATTGCATCAGACGCTCTTCGTCCACAATGAATCTGTTAGATATGCAATTCTGTCATGTAATCAAACCACGTACCCAGGATGGGAAATTAGGACCCGCCACATGCTGGTAAAATATGAAAGTGGCTGGTAGATTTCAGACAACAAAATAATGATGGTGATGAATCGTGAATTTAAACATTTATCTGTACTGAGGGAGAGCGCTGCAGCTGGCAGAAACTCATAATTCCTTTGATCAGCTGTCAGCTGTCAAAAGTGCTTGTTCTTGCCACTGACAGATTGTCTGGCAACATTATGGAAAGGATCACTGCAGAGATGGATCTTTTTTAAGAGTAAGACACTTTTTCTGTTTAACCAGAAACAGCTGTTTTACTGCTCTCGCCAGACTAACCAGACTCCCTATGAAAAACTGTAATTTTAACATCATCATCATCTTCATTCAACCTCGACAGAAACAAAATAAAACTCACCAAAAACAATCTTGTCTTTCCACTGTTCCAACAATCACCCACTCTGGCTCCGTCAAAATAAACCCCTAATTCACTGAGTTTGCTGTGAAAATATTCACAGTTTCTCCACACTGCTTCTCTGATGTCCTTCGTCCCTCTCGCTCCTCTCCTGATATTTTCAAATCTAACGCGGTGAATAAAGAGTTTAATCAAACTGGATCAGAGTTGGTGATTGTTGGAACAGTGGAAAAGACCATTTTGGTGAGTTTTCATGTGAAGGGTTTCAAAGGGTGTCTGGTTAGTCTAGCGAGAGCAATTAAAACAGCTGTTTCTGGTTAAACAAAATGTATCTTACTCCTTTCCATAATGTTGTCAAATGCTTTTGATAACAATCAAAAACAAGCAGGGAAACAGGGTTGGTTGAATAGGCTCAAAAATATCAACATTACCCTTTCATACTTGGTTTAAAATGCCTTTTTTAAATCATGGTTAAGTCATCAAAAAGCCAGATATCTATCTAATAAATAATCAGTGAAAGCAACGTCCTCGCAGAGAAACCTGTTAAAACCAGATTCCCTTGTAAAATTTGTTCTTTTCTTTTACTGGTTCCACAGTTACCTCCTTATGCAGCCCACCAATTAGCCATTTTTTGGCTTCAGCAGTGTTTAGTATTTACTTTTGGAGTAACACAGCTATATAACCCTACTTTTTACCAGTCAGGTGTTCAGTGGTGGGTGTGATTTGTTGTGTCTCTTTCAGCAATGAGTATATCAACCTCAGTTCCCCCGCTGGGAGGGAAGGTAAACAGGTCGGGGAGGAGTGCCTCGTCACAAAGACAAATGAGCTTGCACCCTTGCACCCCTTTTAGAGCCCCCGAACCTCATCCTTCATCACTCGTTACGGCACTTTGACAGCGCTAGACTGTCTCTCACAAGTTTTCTCTGTGCTATGCTGATGTAGCAAGTTGTCAATTTTCTCACAAGACCAGAGGAAACTGTTATTAACTGGAAGGCAGTGCTCTGGCTGCCAGTTTGATTCAGCCAAGCTATTTGTCTAAGTGCTAGCATATGAGGCGCAGCGATTTTGGTGGGGTGTTTTTACAAGCAAAGGCACACAGTAGCTCCTGACCATATGCCTCCATTTGTCTGATATCATTACGGGACGCTAAGGTTACGTCTTGACCACTTGATTACCTGGCTGGACTGCTCCCTTGCGTCAGGATCCAGACACAACAGATCATGTCTGGATCTGAGCACGAGATCAAGCACTAACCTGGGCCATATGTATTAGCTGATGCAAATCTGGGGCTGTGGAGTTTGATGGCTGCCACGGGACATTGAGCACTGTTGAAACACACCTGGGCCAGTGGCATGTGGCCGAGCAGCGCCGAGGCCGGGTGGGGGTTGGGGGGAGGGGGAGTCCTGACCAGGTGTTTCTCCTGCGAGCTGTCTGCACTGTCATCCCTCATGGGGCCCCGAGCCAACTTGCGCCACGTCTCATTGAGCTTCAACGTTTGATCAAACCTCATTACAGAGCTTTCATTTCAGCTGCTATTTGTGGTTGAGTTATGGATCTGATAAAACATTCCCACTGAATGAAGCTCCAGAAGTACATTTGCTTGTTGGATTGTGTTTGTGAAAAAAAAAATCCAGAAAGGGAGAGAAGCTGCATATTTTCCTTTTTGTGTTAAAACAATGCAAAGGGAGCATTCACCTAAATAACACAAAAAAATGCTAATTTTACACCACATTAACAACTGATCTTTCTTATGAAAACATTCAGTTACAGCATCCCAGCTGTGATACCGCCACTAGAACTGAACACGACCATACTAGATAATGCTTGTGATTCCACCTGAGTCGTGTGGCTGTAAAATGGTGGATAAACACATTTCATTTCCTGTATATTCTTCACAAAAAAAGTCCCTGTTGTTTTGTTATTTAAAAGCTATTATTATGAAGCAGCAAGATTAGAAAATTTGGGGTTTTTGTCAGCAGTAACTTAACCCGACTCCTGTACAGCTGAAAGCAAGCATGAAACAGTAAAATAAAGCAGACAGGGTGCACACAGCAACGAAGGAGAGAAACTAAACTTCAAACCACAGAGACTCAGTTATAAGCTGTCAACCAGAGATAGACAGAAAAAGAGAAAGCGGGGAGAGGGGGTAGAGAGGGCTGCACCCCTCTTTATTAAATGTAATGCAGTAAGTGGAACTTGTTTGAAAAATCTTTTGTCAAACAACCATTTTCCATTTCAACAATTAATCTTCAAGCCAAATGATGTGTGTAATTTGTTTGAACTTACCCTTTAAAGCAAAACCATTGCTGATTTCTTCAGTCCCAACCAAGTTAATCACAAGCTTCCTCTTGCTTTTCAGGTTTATATAAATCCCTACTCCCTTTGCAGCTTTTTGGGGCAGTTAAGTGTCCACTGCTGGTATCACTTCAACAGTTCTGTTCAATAAGCTGTAAGATTTTGCCTGAGGCGAATTATATTCTCAATTAGCTGCGAATAACTGATCTCGTCCTCTAGGAAGATTTTCTATCATTTCAGCAGCTTAGACCAGAAGCTGTGCTTATGGCCCAAACAACTTGAGTCTAATAGAGGTGGGGATGATTGGAAGGTATAATCACACAGAATCTCTATCACATTAATTGACTTCTACCCGTTGTAAACTGACCTCATTTTCAGCCAAATCATTTTCTGTGGAACAGTTGAAGGCACTCTTTGAAAATCTTTTATTTCTGCAATGAAGGTAAGAAGGTACAGTACGTAGCACCTTATCTTGCCACCTTTAAAAGGAGCAGAAGATAAGGCATTTCTATTATACACCTAGACTTTTCCTCTTGGACGCAAGTGAAATGACTTTCTGTCAGCGGCTAATGTCAACATTTTAAATACTGGAACAGAGAAATGTGACAGCCCAGCAGAAAATTATTTAATAAGACTAATAATGATTCATTAGTGTCAGTCTTCCTTCTTTCCCATGCCCTTTTTATTTGATATTCACAAATGCAGCTGAATGATTGTTTCGACCACTTGAAGGAATCTGAAGCAGAAAAGCTGCAAAGAAAGATATCTGTCTTGCAGAGTTATAAAAAAAAAGAGAAAGAGTGCACATGATGACGTCTTTTATTGTTGTGCTATTGGGAAACGGTTGAGGCTTATGTTAGACCTCAGCATTTGCTGGAGTCGTTGCTGTAGGCTTTGCTGTGACAAGGATTATCCACAGAGGAAAAATCATGCTTCCTGCCGTGGTGTCGGATGCTGGTGGAGCTAATGGAAAATTTGCCAAGACATAAAATTAGATTTTCTTTCGGTAGAGCATGTTGGAAAAGTCACTTTAGGTTAACCTACAAATGGGTGGACCCACAGCAGGAGGACAACTGTAAAACATCTGGTGATTGGTCATATAAATGTATTTTTTTTACTCAGGAAATAAGTCTTTCTTCTTGTAAAAGTGCCCAACTTAGACAACACAAAAGTTAAAGATCACCCTTTGCTTCCTCTTGACGTTCATGCACACACCTCATTGACTCCACCTATTCAGTGACGTTTGTTTGACCATCTCCTCTTTCTCTGGCAATAATAAGAAGGGGTGGGGGGGGTAAGACAAACGTTCCCACCCACATGCTCAGACGGAGGCGGGAGACGCTCGAGCGGACACTGCTCTGACACTCCTCAGTCGCTATTAAACCCCCCCCCAGCTCTTTTCTCCCAGTGTAAACATCCCTCCACCACTCCCAACTGTCTTCTCCTTCAGGCATTTGGTTTGACGTGGTGCCTCCCATAACACACAGGAACATACCAGGGTTGTTTTTGTCCAGCGATGGACATGCTTTGTGTACATATGAGTGAGCAGCTGTACCTCCACTATTAGACATGGGGGAGCAACTGAGCGGTTTTCCAGCCCCACTTTTGGTTCATAAAACTTTGCTATTTTTAAAGATTTGAGCTACACCAAGACAAAAACACAGAAAAAATAAAACAAAACACAAAATAAGACAAATGTTCTGCAATTAATCATTTGTACACTCACATAATAGACAGTGAATTAACCTTGTTATGAGTCTGTGTTTAATTCAGCAAGCACCTGATCCACCAGGTGCTTGCTGTAGTTAGAAATCTTTATCTTTGAAACAGAAACTAGTACAGCTGATTAACGGGGACTGGTAGCGAGTTGAGACAGCAAAATCCAAAATGGAAAGTATGTTCAGAAATAAAGTTTATCTGTATGGATTATACTGATGCCGAGCTGACAAGAATACTGTTGACATAGAGTTATGTGTTTTTACAGACACATGAATAATTGTAATATTTTTAAAAGGGAATTTGGTGTCGTATTTCTCCTGGAGAGCACAGGGAGGTTTATGCATATTTTCAACATTTTTGTCACGACTACAGAAACACAAACTGCTAAAAGATCTTGAGTCTTGAGAGATAATGTGTGTATTAGTTACTAATGGTGGCTGATCAGGCTAATTATTAGCCAAGTGTCCTCAGTTACTAATTGCAGTACGAAGTAAATGGTTGTTCTTTGTGTATTTATTTGCCACCCACTGCTGACTGTTCAGAACACAATGAAAAACTAATATTTTTATATATAATAGTACAGGATGAACTGAGCTTTATAATGAAAGAGCAGCTTTAATTGTCATGATTGAACTTTCTATATAGCAAGAAATGGTATCATCAGGTGTTAATGGAATTTTTCTTGCCATACTTATCTCCCACGTTTAACTACAACTAGGCACTCATGACCAGGAGTTGTATGTTTTTGTCCAACAGTCCCTTTTTAATACAAATATCTTCATGTCAGGTTTGTAAAACTGTATGTGCTTACGTCAGTGTCACTCTTGTAAAATGTAAATGTATAAAGCACTCGTGGTTTTCTGTCACCATAAAGCGCTGCTAATTAAGAAAAGTCAGAATTTGAGTATTAAAGCCGCCTAATCCCAATAAATATGGATGAGACTTCTGTCCTCAGCCCGATTCAACAACCTGCTGTGTCTTGCCCTTTTTTCCGTAGATGTTAGCTTTTTTATGTTCCCTATCGACCGAATTGACCGCTTGCTAATGAGTCATTATCGTGGCATGATTTCATAATTACCCCTCTGCCTGACAAACTCAATGCACTCTCATTTAGCCATGGTTGAGATTATAAAAGTCCTCTTTCTGAAAATATTCTCTAAAGCCTGTGACACACAGGATGTTTTCGTTAAGCCGGGCTATTCTAAGAACAGCAGCCACCTGAGCTCTGGAGCTGGAAGTTTTGAGGAAACCTGTCTTCAGCTTGTCCATAGCCTGTTTTGGTCTGTTTAAAGAACTCCTTCCTGCTCTGACTGATAATGGACAAGACCATGTAAATACTGGAAAGAGGCCCAGCAGAGCACTTTAATGACTATCAAATAAAACCATTTCAGGCTCAATGTAACGTAATGACAAATCTACAGAGAATTTTTGAGGCTTGTACGGATACGTGAGACTCAGACTCGAGTCTGTTTACTGTTAGGACTTTATTTAAGTAGTAGTGGGATTATATGAGTGTGACACCTCTTAGCTTTAAATCCGCTCTGCGCTGTTGATAACAGATTTGGTCACGAGTGATACAGTATTTTGGTGACAGTGAAGTTTTACAGCTGCAATACTAGCTTCTAAGCTATTTTTAGCCATGCTAGCGGCTCTATGGATGGCAGTGTTGGTCGGTCACTTTCTACCAGACTGAAATGCCTCAACAACTTGGATGGATTGTCATGAAATTTTGTTTTTGACATTCACGGCATTGGTTTCTAGTTCAAGTTTCTAATCAACATGAATTTTAATGCACATATCCATGTACATATCACGGGATGTAAATAGCCCCAATAGCCCCGAGTGCAAATGGCATCTGCCTTTTTTAAGTTAGTGGCTGAAATAAAATGCTGCCCACACTCGACCAGTAAGAAATGTTCAGTGCTACAAGCCACTCTCCCAAAGTTCTTGCACTTTTGGAAACCACTACCTCCTGAGCATGGAATTTTCGGGGGGTAGAAGTTAATTTAGACCCTGATCCCTGTGGTGGAAATGCACTGAGTTCCTCCAGAGGTTCCTCATTCCTGGGGAAAGTTCTTGCAGTGGAAATGTGGCTTTTGGTGATCTCCTAACTTTATCGTCAGGCAGCAATTTCAAATTTGTTCAATACTTTTGAGTAATCTATCTAGCAGTTTGTTTTTCTTAACAATGAGCATTACAGCCCCACAAAGCCTCTAGCGTGGCAGTAGACTCTCAGTCTTATTAAAGGATAAGGCTGGCAATATTCTGTATTGTTCTTACAAATCCCATGAAAAGACCAAAGCCAACAACAAATTCTCAATACTTGACGAGTTACCCAGCCCATTCATTCCAAATGAAGACATAAAACTTAAAAACTTCCATGAATACATAGTTTGAAGTCTCCCTCCCCTCAAAAATATATTTTTCTTCTTGTTGCTACAATTGAATGTTTGAGCTTCACTGTGCGGAATGATGCATGTTCAGAGTTTGACACTAAAAGGATGTCTTAACATTCATCTGCTGACAGTGGACAGTTTCTTTGTGCTCACTGAAAATCTGATTTTAAGGGGTGGAACAATGAGCATGATTTGTGACATCACAACTAATTTAGAGGTCAATCATTGTCCAATTTACAACTTATACAAATGTGATGTAGAAACTTGAATGGACTTGACAGTGAAGTAGGAGACAGCAGCAAAACTTTAGAAATTAACCCAATTTGCATATTGATATTGGTATATTTAATTAGGTAGAAGGAATAGATAACTTTTCAAGTATTTTAATGTGGAAATTGTACTTATTTCTGTATATATCTTATTTTATTGGCCATGTTTTTGGCCACTTGTGCCTTTATTGATAGTGACAGCTGAAGAGGAGACAGGAAACGGGGCAGAGAGAGAGGGGATGACACGCAGCAAAGGGCCGAAGGTGGGAGTCGAACCAGTGGCCGCTGCAGAGGACTACAGCCTCCATACATGGGTCGGACGCTCTGCCCACTGAGCTAAACGTCCGCCCGAGGAGATATTTAAAGGCTAAAAGTTTTCCAAAAATAGCTGGGCACTGTATTTTTTAGCACAGTGCCCAGCTCGATCAGGGGTAACAAGTGTATTTTGGGGACTATTTTCAATCGTGGATTTGGTGTGCTTGCTAGTAGAGATCTTCACAGCTCCGAAAATTTGTGCCCAAACCCAAAAAGTCTCTGACATTTACTATCCGGAACCTGAACCAGACCAATGTATTATTTGACAGCTGGGACCCAGACCCATGCAGAACCAAGAAATGTTGGTCCCGACATGATCGGCACAGATTTACAAGTTGTCAAAATAAAACTTTGTGTCTTACCTAATATAATGTTAGAAGCCTTCTCTCTGTATTTGGGCATGACACATATAACCCATCCTGCTTGCAACGAAAGGAAATAACTGTATAAAGCCTGGATTAGAACTTGTATGGGTCCCTAGTCAGATCTTGGGTCCTGTAGTGTTTGGGTGGACTTGTGAAGACCTCTGCTTGCTAGTGTTACGGCACGTGCACTGTATATGTTCTTTTCGGACATATACAGTGGCTTATGAAACGGAGGAATACTACGCAAGCAATCAGTTTATGGTTTTGTTGTATCATCGGTTGGACTTGCTGACAGTAAAAAAAAAAAAAGAATATCTCTAGATGCAATATTCTATAATGTCTCTTTGAATAAGAACCTTTTCAGTTTTTTCCCCCTCTAAATCTCTTGATCCAGCCTGCACTCATGTGCCAGTGAGCTATTCCACCTCAGGCTCCCCTCAGAGTAATGAAAGCTATCTTGTAAAACCTGACATTTTCAATGTTAGAATAAGTCTTTTACCTTTCTGCTTCACCTCAGCATGCTGAATATGGTTCAGTGGTCTTGCCAGTGTTAATAAAAGTTAAATATGTCCCCAGTGTGAAAATGTTTTAGTAATATTTAAGAGTCTTTATGGCTGAAAATCATAATAGGCCTTAGGTATTTTCCATTTTAGCCTGCCCAGTAGTGACGGAGTTCCTCATCTGAGTTTTTTGCTTGAAAGCTCCTTCACAAGACATGTTGAGAAACATTATATTTTAAAGCTCGTCTTCACCGATAATATCTATATTATGGGGCAGTCTTAAGGTTTACCAGTCTATCATTACATTACCCATAAATGGAGTCAAACTATGGCTGGTAATTGGGTTTGCTTAGAGTTTCCATTCCCCCAAGATCCCACTCTGCTTCTTCTACCTTAAAATTCAAGGCCACAGGACATTCCACGAAGTTCAGAACGTTTCCATTCATTTTTATAATGGCAGGAAGAGGGGAAACAGCCCCTTAACACACCCGGTCACCCACCCACCAACACACCAGTTCCGTCCCCGAGACCCTTTATCACCTTTTCTTAGCACTTTGTTTTCGAAGTTTCCTTCCCGTCAGGTTTTCCTTTCACAAGAGTTTGTATCCTCCCCGGCAGCAGAACAACAATGCCCCGCTTCATTTCAGCTCTCCAAGATCTGAGACCGCTGGAGCCAATGGGCTGCCAGGCACATGCTAAAGCCATTAGGTGGTGGATGACGGTGGTTAGCCACAGAGGCATCACAAAATAACCATCTCACTACGTGCATAATGAAGCCGAGGGAAGGAACGGGGTACTGTATCAGCTATCTGAATGTGTCTGCACGTGTGGCTGTGTTGAAATGTGGCAAGCTGCCTGTCCAACCAGTGGACTGCCAGTCATACAGCAAGTTTCTCAAAAGGAGGAATTTGCCTTACAAGCCTTATTCACATATTAAGCTATCAATTCATATTACTGCCTGTTAGAGATTCCTGTAAATTTAGCCAAATGCTGCTCAGTGTCTGCTCAGGCGGACAGATCCCAGCCATGGCTGAGGAGGCCTTTTATTATTAGACTCAGACACATCCCATTTGGTCTCTCAGTCAAGCTCAGACAGTTTGATGGAGGACTCTCTGTGGAGCTGGAGAATGACTTAATTACAGTCACTATCTCAATCTGAATTTACTGGGAGTGCATCCATAATGCATGTCTTGCTTGGTATCAGCGTGCCCCAATTAGAGTCGACGAATAATCGTGACAGAACTACGAAGTTGAGTTTGCAGCGAGGCTTTGTGTGAGTTGTTAGAAAGCAGGGTTGAAACTAAGGACTGTTTTCATCTGTAATCTATGTATCTTGTTTTACATTGTTGTATACGTCTGTGTTGACAAAAGTTATGACAAATCATCAAAATGTAATCAAACCTCCTACCTACCTACACTGGAACAAATTATTAAACAAACCATCACCCATTTGTTTGAGGTCTACACTTTGAAGCCTCAAGTCTGGCATTATAGAGGTCGCCATCTTGTTTTTTTTGCAACCAGAGCATGCACAGTATTGACGAGAGCATGGAACAGGTGGATGATATACTGCAATCTGGGCTGTGCTTAAATTTGGCTTGTCTTGTTTCGCAGGAAAAAATGGTGGCCTGCACAGCCACAAAGTTTCACAGATTACAGCTAAATAGTACAATGTTTCTGAAAACATTTTAGGAGAAAATAGGCAGTATAGTCACAGAATACTGATCCACTTTTGGGTGGTGCTCCCTAAAGCATACCCTGCTTTATTGAGATGCCACACCAGTCATGGACCTCTTGGACATTAATTACATTCTGCAAACCCAATGCATAACATAAGTTATTCTCCTATTATTCCTCTATTACTTAATATGCTATTAAATGTGTTAAGAGAATTTTGCTTTATTGTGCTGTTTTGGGTTTTATTTTGTTTTTGTGCTTGTTGTAAACTCTGAACCAGAAATGTATCTGTGACACCAAGAGAAAATCTCTCCTTGGTGCTCTTCCAGAAACAACCAATAGATTCTCTTTGGGCTATTAAGAAGTTCAGTTTCTATGGAGCAGCTGCACACTTCACACTTGATGACAGCACTTAGTTTGAGTGTCAGTTCTCTGATTTCCATTTGTCTAGACGATAAGAAGATTTTCTTAAATTGTTCCCTTTTAAGGGGTCTGTGCTGCACTGCAGTTGTTGGGTTTGCAGCATGTACAGTATCATTTCCATGGGGGTTATGTGTAACACAGTATGTCCCAGTAAGCTGGATTCTGCGCTGCTTTGATCAGGGTAGAGTCCCCTCACTAATCCGCTTGAGCTCTGGATGTTTGCCCAGGACACGTATGTACACACACATACACACACACTCTCACAAATTGTGATTAAAAAACAGATGTGAAGGCCTCGCCAAAAAGATGAAATGGTCTGAATAAATCAAATGGGAACAAACTGACATAACACTCAGATGTAGGACTACACATTTGTGTGTACTTGTGATTAAGTATGCTGTGCCACTTTCGGTGAGTTAGGGGTTGTTTCTGGGGTGAAGGATATCCCAGTACCCTCTGTCTTGTAGTCTTGTAGTATGTATCAAAGGCTGCATCCGCACCACTGTGCCTTGAAAACAAATACGTCCATACTAACGTGCCTGAAAACGCATATAAGGAAGCAGCCAGATAATAGGACAATAGGACAAAAGTGATGAGGCCGGGAAACGCGGCTGCTCCTCGCATAATCCCCCTGGATAATTCTATTTTTATTAAAACATTGTAAATGGCTTTGTTTTTTGTCTCCCTTTTGCATCATTGTACTTTCAGTGATCACTGGTGCTGAAAGACAGGGGCTGAACACACTACCAGCAAGCTAACCAAAGCTAGCAGCTAACATGTAGTAGCAAACTTTCTTTATGAAACAACTTGCCGGGATAATCCAGGTGGTTTTCTAGAGTCTTTCCTTATATCTCAGGTAACAAAACGAGCATGCTAACTTTGTGATTAGCCATTAGCTACTCAAAATTGCTAAAATCAGTCTCAGTAAGTCCAAAAGTAAGCTGACAGCAAAGTCCATTGAGCTACAAGCTACAAGCTACAAGCTAGACAGAGACATACATGATTAAAGAAGCATTAAAAATAAAAATAAATAAAACATAAACATATGCGTTCTAAAATGAAAACTTGAGCTCTTTATCCAGAGCAGTTTTAACTACAATTTAATGATGTCATGCCCACCTGAGTTTTCATGTCTGCATTCACACCTTGTGGGAACAAAAAAAAAAAACAGCCACGATCTCTGATCCATATTTTAATTACAGCTGCAGGACACAGACAGGATTAGGAAATGTAAATGCTCTCCTTCTGTCATTTCTCCTCGTCTTTTTAGGAGCCATTTAAAAGCCCTTAATAGCTCTGGGCTTAACGGCAAATCTCTGTGCCCTGTATTTGAGCGCTAATAAACAGGTGGGAAGGGATTTTTATCTGGATGCAGCTGATGAGCGGAAAGGCGTAATGAAAAGCTGGAGATGGAGAGAGGAATGGGAGAGGAGGAAGGAGAGGAAGGCAGAAGGAGAAAGAAGGGGTGCTACTTGAGTGCTTGTCATGGCCCTCCCTGCATTACATCACTGAGATGCTTCAGCACTGATGACATCGTCGGGCTGGGAGGAGGACTGGCCCCGGGGATGATGTCATTAATAACCAATCAGAGAACTCACAGGCCGGTAGAGTCTGGCCAGCTCCTCGGGCTGAAATAGTAGGATCTGTGAAAATGTCTTTTCCTCCCCTCAAATCGTGGAGCCTTTGTGTCTTGTGTGCTTTTTCCTGAGGTTATTTTTAGACTTGTGCTAAAACAAATATATTTCAGACCTGTTCCCGCCTCTGCCACAGAGCAAAGGGTAAGCAGAACTGACTCTCCCAAAGAGGAGAGAGCCTTATAAATCCAGCCCCTCGGGGAATTAGCATTTAACTAACTTAATAGCACATGAAGGAACGGCTTTGTGCCTGTCCACATGAATAGTTTCTGCTTTAGCGTGTTTGGTATGGACCGTGCAGTGCTAAGCATCCATTTCTAGCCAGGGAGGTCACGCCAGTGGGACGTTTTAAATTCGCTTTGACTGTTGTCTTTAAGGACTGTAACAGTGGCATTTAAAAATTGTGACCTCAATGCTAAGCAGACTGTGAAAGAATTTTCTCTATAGCCCATATTTAGAGGAAGTGAGCATGACTGAGTAGCTAGATTTTCATTGTAGGTAGACACAGTAGTTGCAGTTAGATCCAGTGTGTAAGATTTACATGGAGTTATTGGCAGAATATGCCAGAAATTGAATCTAATATTCATAAGTACATTTTCATTAGCGTATGATTGCCTGAAAATAAGAATCAATGTGTTCTGTTACCTTAGAATGAGCCATTTATATCTACAGAGGCTGTGAGCCTTCTTTCACGGAGGCCACCATGTTGCACCACCATGTTTCTACAGCAGTCCAGAACAGGCAGCCCAGTGTCATTCCCAATTTTTCAAATACCGTCACTGCTCCTCGGCAACTCATACGGGTGTGCACAGTGCCTGTTATAGGTTGATAGAGATGCACTGGGCTTTCAAGTGACTTGATGTAAACCCATCTGTGACTATATGAGACGCACCAGACTGTTGACGTAGGGAGAGAAAATCCACATCTGGAGGAGGTGGGGTGGGTGGATGGCTCAAACCAGCACGGGACTTCCCCTCAGAGGACTGAGTCTGTGTCCTGTGTGAAACCAAAACATTATTAAAAGCTTTAAAAAAATTTAAAATAAAGTACAACCCATTGTACTTCCCAAGCCACAGCTGGTCCATGCGTCACTTGGCTTTTGTCACATGACATTCATCTTGCGAGTAGCTTGAGTGATGTCATCTGTAAACTTACCACAGAATATCACGCACTGGTCCTGAAATATTGATTCAAGCAGGTTTAAAGTTAGGACTTCCAATACCTTACCCTGCCTGTTGCATTCCCCTCTTAAACTTTTACAGTAATGGCTGTTAAATTAGCCCGCTATGCTGCAAGGTGGAGGAGTCGAGCAATTTAGTATGGTGTTAAATTAGGTCTAAAAATATGAAATTCTTTACAGCTGTTGCAGAAAATTACAGTGCAGAGGCTGCTAACACTAGGAGGTAATATGATGCCAGGTAACCGTTTGATGTGAATAAAATCAATGACTGGCACCACTGTGCAGTTAGCATTGTTTCCACTTTGAAACTTTTCTGCCATCCGTACACCCTGTGACCTGGCCTGGCTCTGCATTATGGCCCCACTGTGGTGAAACTATTAAACTTTGCAGGCGCTCCCCTTTTCTCTTTCTCTCATGGGAAAGCTGCAACATTTCCGCACCATAATAAAGCTTGTGTTGTTTCTTCGTACTTTCCCTCAAGTTGATCACCTGCATTCTTGTGATTCCACTAAGAGGTCTCCTCTTACAGTTCTTGAAAACGGCTGTGTAAAAGGTAAATAAAAACAGAATCCAGTCATTTGCAAATCCTTTTCGACATGTATTCAACTGAATACAGTACAAAGACAAGATATTTAATGTTCAAACTGATGACATGACTAACTGTCACATATGTGAAGGCTCCATTAATGCTGTGAAAGGCACATAGGTTTTTGAGCAACATGTACTGCAATCCAGAAGTGTTTTTCAGAGACATCCTGCGTATTTTAGCAAGACAATGCCAAGACGTGTTACAACAGCATGGCTTTGAAGTAAAAGAGTTTGGCTGCTAGACTGGCCTGCCTGCAGTCCAGACCTATCTGCCACAGAAAATGTGTGACATATAATGAAGCACAAAGTTTATTACTGTCCCCAGTTCACAAATGCTTACTGAGTGTTAAAAGAAAAGGCGATGTGTCACAGTAGTAAACATGCCCCTGTCCAGACTTTTTTGGAATTTGTTCGTTTTGTAGGCATCAAATTCAGAATGAGTGTATCCCTACAAAAAAACAATACAGTTGATCAGTTTGAACTTAAATATCTTGTCTTTTTACGGTATTCAGTCTAAAATAGGTCAAAATATTTGCAAATCATTGCATTCTGGTTTTATTTACATTTTTCACAACATCCCGACTTTTTTGGAAATGGGGTTTGTATTTACACATTCATGCAAACCTTTTCTTAAAATTCTCATTTTTACACGGAGCATTGGGGGGAAAGAAAGCACTTAGCCTACACCGTTACAGTTTATGCACACTTTATGCATTAAGGCATTTTCTCCCTCCCTCTGAATAGATCTGGCCAAGCTGGTCCACATTCACAAACCTTCCAGCCCCTTCTGCTCCACAGAGCCTTAAGCTTGGATACAGTCCACCCACTGACCCACACACACACACACACACTCATCCATACTGGGACACACAGCCACAGACACACGGACAGCACACAGCAGGTTTCACAGATAAAGACTGGGACAGAGGCACTAGTGTTCCCAGGATTCTCAGAGTGTCTCCCCCTCCATGGGGCCCATTTCACATCCCTCCACCACCTGCATCACTTATCAGCTCCAGCAGCACTCACCTCTCCAAAACAGGCTGGAGCCTCATCATCTCTCTAACACACACAGATGTAAACACTTAGCTGTGTCTACTTGTAGAATATAATGCAATCTGAGTAGTTTTGGGGTGTTTGAGCGGCACATTTTAAAAATAATACGCCTTTATCCTCCAGCCTGATGTCATACAGTGAATTTACTGTGTGACGAATTCTGATTTGGTATTATTTTATGATTTAGTGACACATTTTCACTGCAGTCCTGAGCTGTTGGGTTGTAATAAGCTTTAAGTTTACGCTGGTTACGCTGTGCTAGCATGCAGAGGAAAAGGGAGGGAGAGGAAGAGATGCGCAGTGCAGAGGGGAAAGTGAGGAACACATGATTGACTGGCTGGCAAGTCCGGGCCCTAAGCTGCTTATCACTATGAAGAGAGTCAATTGCAGCGCAATCACTTTTTAATAAACTTGTGAGGGAGCAGGCATATTGAAAGACATATTTAAATGGAAGCCATGTGCAGGCTGAACGCATAGTTAACTCGCTGCAGCAAAGGGGACGAAAGTTGCTTTAATGTGCTAAGGACTTTGCTGTGATATCTCTAGTGTGTCTTCATGTACATCTGTCTTAAAATGTGTCCTACTCCATCTAATTATCACGTGAAAATAAGAGTAACTGCTTCCCATTTGTGCAAACTAAGCCATATCATTTATTTGCTGTATGTATATGTGCTTTGTGTGCCTGTGTGTGGTTTTCTACACATGCTGATATCACAAGTGCATTTCTACTGTGTGAACTTGTTTTGAATTTGTTGACACAGAAATCTTGCCAAAACAGATAAGAGATATCTTATCGACAAGCACACAGTTGGGAGAGAGAGGTCTGAAAATTCTACTTTTTCTCACTTCATGCCTGTTGCAATACTTAGGCAACATTCTGCAGGCTGATGGACAGTCTGCAGTAAAACTGATGTCCACAGTGAAATTATCATTACATGGCCAGAGTTCAGCAGAAAGACGATGGAGTCTCAGGTGGCTGCAGGCTTAAAGGATCAGTTCTCCCCAAAAGAAAGGGGGGGAAAGCCAGCTGCTAGTTTATTAGGATCACCATAACCACTGCAGTCTACATACAAACCCCAATTCCCCAAAAAATGAAACATTGCGTGAAATGTAAATTAAAACATAAAGCTATGATTTGCAAATCCTTTTTGACCTATATTCAATTGAATACAGTACAAAGTCAAGATATTTAATGTTCAAATTGATAAACTTTGTTGTTTTTTGTAAATATACACAACATAAATTCTGAATTTGATCCCTGCAACATGTTCTAAAAAGGTTTAGACATGGGTATGTTTACCACTGTGTTACATCACCTTTTCTTTTGAACAACACTCAGTAAATGTTTGAGAACTGAGGACACTACTTGTTGAAATTTTGAAAGAAAAAATTCTTTCCCATTTTTGATTGATAAACAGCCTCAGGTACTCAACAGTCCGGGTTCTCTTTTGTAGTTTTTTTTTGTTTGTTTGTTTTATGTTTTTGGGCTTTTTTTGCCTTTATTAGATAGGACAGCTGAAGAGCAGACAGAAAGGGGGTAGAGAGAGAGGGGATGACACGCAGCAAAGGGCCGCAGGTGGGAGTTGAACCAGCAGCCTGACTGACAGCCTCCACACATAGGTTGGACGCTCTACCAACTGAGCGAAATGGCCACCAACTCTTTTGTAGTATTTTTGTTCAATGTGCCACACATTTTCAAGGTTTGGACAGCAGGCAGGACAGTCTAGTACCTGAACTCTTTTACAACAAAGCCACACTGTTTTAACATATGAAAAAGGTGTCTTGGCTTTGTCTTGCTGAAATAAGCAGGGACGTCTCTGAAATGTCATTGTCTGGATGGCAGCATATGTTGCTCCATAACCTGTATGTACCTTTCAGCATCAATGACGCCTTCACAGATGTGCAATTTACCCATGCCATGAACCCTTCAAGCATGCCCCTTTCATCCCCAGGTGTTGATCTAACTTTATAGCCGTAGTGGAGGTTGTTTTTTGTGATGCTGTTGAACTGTATGCATGTTACTTAGTGGCAATTATAATAATTTTATTTCTTTAATTTAATGTTTCCTTTACCAGTGAGTGTAGAATGAATATGCTATAACAACTGCCATGCCAGACACGGCTTGACAAAAAGTATAATTTTGGAAATGATATTGAATCATTGCATCGTTTATTATTGTTTATGTACACTGGATATAATCTAGTCTATAATGTAGTCTTATTTCTATTGTCTATTTCTTATCATTTCTCTATACTAATACATATTTCTGTTCTCGAGTAGGCGCAACTGTAACATAACCCAATTTCCCCCTGATATCAATAAAGTGTTTATCATTCTGAATCAGCACCAGTATCAAACATTTTCAAATGATACCTAACCTTATAGTCACGCTTGGTAGGCTGTTAAACAGATGAGTCACTCACTCTGGGGATTCGGTGTGTTTAAATTAACTGTAGTGGAATATTTTCTAGCCCAGTGCCCTCTTGTGTTTTAATTTGGGGAGAGAGTTCAGGCTGGATCTCCTCAGCAGATTCTGGTCAGCCCGGAGCGACGCAGATTCCAGAGAAAAAGTTTCTCTTCAGCAGGGGAGAAGAGGTAGCAAATCCCCCCTCTGTGGCTCCTGGGTGGATGTCCTCCTCCCAGCTGCAGCTGTTCTCAGCATCTCTCCATCCCTCCCCCTCAGGACGCCACCGGCCTCACTGTTGGCCCAGAGACGGTTGTCACGGGAGACCAGCAGACATCTGAGCCGGTGGCTAGGTTGACTTACACCTACTCTGGCCACGAGTTAATGAAGTGTACACACTGCTGGGGTTTACTGGCAAACACATGTGCACTTGTGTGCACACACGCACACATAATTGCACACAGAGACACACAAACACAGCGGTTCATTAAGCAGCACTTAGTGTCTCAGTTAATAAATGACAAAGGAAATATTGCAGAGCTTTTTTCCTTGTGCAAGATGGAAGAGCCACACAAACACAAACAATCTTCTTCTTATTTTCACACTCTCACATTCACAGACACACTCCATAATTTCCTCTTGATCATTGCACAACACGCCGGGTGCATGTTCAACAGCACCCCCTGGTGTGATGAAAATGCAGTGCACCTCAAAAGTAGCAACAACTCGTTTAGTGTAGACGAGGCAATAGCCAGGCTTTTGCTTCGGATTGATCGGGTGCTTATGAGTGTCAGAGAGGGGTAGCAGACAGACACGATGTTTGTGCTGATGAGTAGAGCCGGGCAATAAACAAAGCTGTTTGTTTGACTTGTCCTCTGGCTGTCTTAGAGGGAAGTATCAGAACCAGGCCTGCTCTGCCAGCGGCTCATCTCTCAACTCCCCTCTGCTTGTTTGCTTTGTTTGTTGTTCAATGGCGGGAGAAAGAAAAAAGGGAAGAAAGGATGAGGGAGACAGAGAAGTGCGGGAGCTAAATGATTGATTTGCAGGCATGTGAATCGGGACTTTACCCAGGGCGATTGTAACATTTTTTAAGTTTTCCTTCATAACTCACAGAATACTTGAAATAACTGAAACATATTTTGATATAAGAAAAAATATATATGTGCATTACAATTAATATATTTTAAAGGGCACAACCAATACTGGATTTTTGGGGCTGATGCTGATACCGATCAATAAACCATCCAGTATTCTTTTTTTTTTACAGAATATAGAATACAGACTACATACATAAACACACAGATGTAACTAGCTAGTTAGAAAGTAGAGTTTTCAGGTATCTGTACTTTGCTTTGGTCTTTACTTTTACTACTTACTACTACTTACGTTTCATCATTCTAGCTTGTGTCTGGTTGGAGGAATTGAGTGTGCCACAATAGGCCCCAGTCTCCCCTATTATTCAATTCTACAAGCACTGTTAAACTGCCTTATTCCAAACAGACTGAGTTAAACTTTATTGAAGTTGTTGTCCATTCAGTAGGAAGAGTATTAACGTTTCACTTGAGTTAAAGATCTACAAGTCTCACCCACTCAGGATAAGCAATTCCACTTGGAGGTAAAGCAGCAGTAAAATCAATTTGCCATGCCTCGTTGAGTCCAGCTACAGTACACAGAGCCTCACTCGAATATGCTGAGAGTCTCCTGTGTGATAGATACGTATTTAACCTTTATTTTGCAATGTTAAGCTGTCACCGTCTCTGCTGTTCCATAGCTGTTTTGATATTGCATCCGCCCGCTCCACCACTGCTACTATTCCCAGCGCTGACACCCACACTCACACACCAGACCACATGTCTGTAACTCATATCTTTTGGCTGGCTGCCTGTCAGGTTGGCAGCCCTGTCTGTTTATAAGGCTTCACCAGAGCAGAAAGTCTGGACGGGCCTGTGTATCTGACCACACACACACACACACATTCTCACTGTAAATATCCACACACACACACACACACACATGTATCTTAATTGAAAGGTTCAGTGTAATCAGTGTGTGTACCACAGAGGTCTGGGTGTCTGCGCGTCTGAGCTGAGACAGATGTTGCGGTGGTCTTAGCTAACAGGGTGGGGACCAGTGTTCATTAACAGGCTCAGCAGCTGGGAGATGCCTCATTAGGTGAGAGATAGAGGGGAGAAAGGGAAAAAGAAACAGAAAGATAGTCAAGAAGAAAAAGAGGTGGGAAAAATATGAGAAGGAGTCATGTGCTGAGGAGTCAAAGGAGTTACAAACTTCTGAAGAAGAATCTGACACGTGAATTCCCCGTGACTTTTTTAAGCCACTAATGAGATTTCATTTGTCAGCATCATATGTATAATTCATATGTGATGCTTTATTTTATGGTATTTCATTCCTGAGTGAGTGGACAGTTGTGTGTTTTAATGCAGAGGAGGACAGCCAGAGAGGAGACAGTTGAGAAGCAATGGTATCTGTTGACTGTAGTGTAGCCTGTACCAGGGATTCCTAATCTTTTTCAGCTAAAAAAACAAAAAAGAAAGCCAGAATTGCCATAATATCTACATTTATTGAGTGGTAAAGAACACAATAAACCAAAATGTGTATGAAATGTATTTATTTCATTATAAAATCACAGCAATAATCAAAGTGGCTGAGCGTAATGTTAAGTTTCTCACCACCGCATAACAATTTCAAATGGATACAGGAAGTGTTTTATTAACAGTGTGATGCAGTAAGAAGCTTCGTACAAAATAGTGTAGTGAGGGCCCACATTTCCCATCATGCCTGGACTGAGTAGTGTGTAAAGTTAGCTATTTTACATTACACAAGGCTTTATGTAAGTGGTTTATGTAGGTAGCCTCATTGTCATTTTTCTGCTGGATTATAGTTTTAAGCCAGAACCTAAAGGGAAAATTTTCACCCTGGGCCCTATTTTCCAATGTTTTTGTGTGTGTGTGACTAATGTGGATTGTTTTTAAAATTGGTCCAGTATTGAGGGAGACTGCTGCAGTCGGCAGCTGAGCAACAAGCTAAATTCTTTGGGGCAATTGCACATTATAAAATTCCATCAACTAAAAGTATATGTATGACACTGAAAATCATTTTGATTTCTTTTCATACTGTTATCAGAGTCTTATTATAAAAATCTGACAAAAACAAAAACTTTTAGCGGACGGACTGTGAAGATGTCCCGAAGAACATTTTAGCTCTTTTTGCAGCTGCTGACTGCAGTTGTTTTCCTCATTACTGGACCAGTTTCAAGATTGTTTTCATTAATCACACACAGACACACACACACACACACACACACACACACACAGACACACAAACAAACAAACAGGAAAATGGGGCTGAGGTTGTTCCCCTTAAACCATAAGTGAGATGGCTGTTACATTTCTTGACCACAGCTGTATTATACTACTTTGTTTTAAAGCTCTTATTCCCTGTGTGAATTCCACTAAAGGGATGACGCTGTTGAGAACTGCTTTCTGTCTTTTCTGTGCTGTCTGTCACTTTTTAAGGGAAATCCGGTATGCATTTTACTATGCCAAATAACAGTCCAATAAAAATGGGTCCAGGACCCAAAGTTTTGGGAAACACTGGTTTATATTGTAGCATGACAGTGCCAGTGAATGCACACCACAACTAAGGGTGAATGCTCTCAGAGTACATGCAAGCATTGTGGACTTGAATCAATAGATTGCTTAAATACACAGGGAGATGGTTCTATCAAAAGGAAGAGTGTAGGAATGGGTATTTTTGTCAATGAATGAAATCAATAGCAGAAAAACAGAACCAAGTACAGTGTACACTGAAGCTACGGAAATTCTGAAATATCTGAAAACTCAAATCCATATTGAATCCATTATGGCCGGTTCTGTGCTAAGACAGCATAAAGGGGAAAAAAACCCAGATCAATTCAGCCTCTTGTTCTCCAGGAATCATGACATTCTGACCTGAAACTCGTATAATCAACCTCCCAAATCAAAACAAAGCAGCTCTGATCCACGGCCTATTGGAGGGAAGGACTTGGGGGTAAAGGTCGCCTCATTCACAATGGTCCCTCTGATTGGTGCATTTCATATGTGGACAATTTTCTTTGGCAGCGGGCCGTAGGCTAAACCAGAAATGAAATCCCTCCTATTTATGAAAGGCTTCTGTTTTCCTCTTCTCTTTGTAATGAATCACTTTCACACAAGGCCTGTTTTTCCAATTGTGTGCAAAATTCAAAAGTGTTGACATGCCTGCAAATTGCAGTTTTTTGGACTTGGACATCCAAAGAGTGAAACAGATACCCAGATAGGAAGTGAGATCTTTTCTGCATGTGAGTGTTAGAGCATGACTGTTTGTGTGCATGTGTGCATGCATGTGTGTTTGGTGTGAAAAATGTGGTCAGGCTGCATTGCGAGGGCATTTTCAGACTGTGGTGTCAGTTACCTGCACGGAAAGAGCTTATCTGTCAGATCAGCAATCAGTGACAAAGTCGGTGTAGAAGTCAGCTCCTTTTTCTGTGAGCTTTGAGCGTTTCACCTCCACAGAATCTCTCATGTTAACCTTCTATCGTAGCCCGGCGGGGTCAGTGTGCAGTGGTGGTTGTGGGCGGAAGAAAGTAACGCGATAAGTGAAGGGCATGGAATCAGGTGGTCTCCGTCTGACTCAGGAAGGATGGCTGATAGGAAAACAAAAGTTCTTTAGGCGCAAGATGCAGAGGAGTGGGAAAATATGTTCACAGTTTTTTTTACACAGGTTTTACAAGCCTGTGTTATAGTTTTGGGTTTTAAAATGCAGATGTGTAATGTGGTATTAACAGTAATGCTTTAGTTTACTGACGTATGTACTGAAGCGTAATTAAATGTTAATGTGATTGCAAACTACATTGTTAGTTATTACAAATCTTTAAACTGAACTGAATGAAAAAAATTCAAATCAACAAGGGAAGTAAGTATGTAAGAAGGAAGTTCCGTCTCTACAATCCACCCAATAGGTGTCAAGACATTTCATTCAAAACCACAAATATGGTTTTCATGCAGGTGCTAGAGGAAATGTCAGATGGTTGAAAAATTCATAGGGAGTCATTGTCTAGGAACCACGAATGACTGTACAAAATCTCAACATTTCATGAAGATATTTCAGTCCGGACTAAAGTGCTGGACCACCCGATCAACAGAAGGCCCCCCACTAGCATGGATAAAAAAAAAAATCCTTTAATGGGCCGTTATTATTTCAGCCCACTGGAAGCATTTTTCAGACCGGATTTAAGTCTCACTAATAGTCCATATGACTTGTTAAATTGGATGTTATTGCAGTGTATTAGAAGCTTAATTTATTCTAATCATATTTAAATAAGATTCTTTTTATACACCAGGCTCAGTTCCACATGAACGGATCATCTGATATCACAACTCTGATAAGTTTTACATAATAAATATACTGTCATATACTCAAGAGTGGACCAGTGCTGTGTGTGTGTGTGTGTGTGTGTGTGTGTGTGTGTGTGTGTGTGTACATGGCTTCAGGGTATTGCTATGTGAGCGCTGCTTTTATTGCACACAACAGGGCTTTGTATCTAACTGCATAGTTATGGGACAGTAATAGTAGGGCAGAGTGGGAGGGTGCTCAGGGATACATTCCTCCATAAATAAGTGACAACCAGAGAGTAACTGCACACAGCAGGAGGCCCTGCACCTCATAAGACCTGGTTATTCATGGGCAAGTGTTTTATGTTGTCTTTCAAGTGAGAAGACCATCATTTACTCAACACCGGCAGCTGTGAAAGAGAGAGCGGCATTCTTGAGCTATTGGAGCGAGACACAATTCACTTGCAGATCCCTTGTGACACTCTGCAAGAAGGAGGTCATTTTTTGGCCTGGAAGGCTGACATTAAAAGTGCAGCGAGGCAGGTTGTTCGGACCACAGGATGTAATTGTTGGTTTGGAGGAGCTACTTTAATTATGACATTGGGTTAGCGAAGGCTGACCTGTTGGTTGGTTGTGATGATGTATGTGTCACTGTACTGACACTAACTGCTAGAGTTGAAAACGAAAGAATTTCCGAGGCATTCCTTTGGATTTCAGACCATTTGACACCCTCTGAGTCAACTTTGAATTACTTATTGTCAAATATTTTATGTAAAAGTTCAAGCAAAGTCAAGTCAAAATCTTTATATTATACACACAGTTAAAAACAAGTTTCTCTGTACAATGAAATTCTTCCTTTGCTTTCCACTCTGAAAGCCGTTAAACAATAAATCACACATATAAAAAGTCAAGAAGTACATGAATATACAAGAAACATAAAGAAATAGGTAAGAAATAAGTAACCCCAGAACACTATACAATTACAATATACAGTTTTAAATAAACAATATATAGTATCAAATGTTTGTGCCAAATGTAAAGTGTAAAAAAGTCTATTAAGACTCTGCAAAAACTCTGATAGCATATCAAATTTTAGGTTCACCCTGGGTCAAATGTCATTTCCACTGAAACATCATAAAATATTTAAGGATGGTTGTAAATTTTCCAAAATGACTGGGCTCAAAAATTCAACAATAAAACACAGTTACTGGTGACTTTGGGCTCATTTCGTTGTTATATGTCAGTCATAGGTACCTTGAATGTTTGGTAGAGTTTTATAGCATAAATATTCAGCTTGTAGGTTAAGTAAGTTCTTATTTTTCGACTTTTTTTAAAGGGAGGAATCTTTCAGAAAAGGATGAAAGACTGTTTTTACCATGCTACTGTATAGCTGTTGCTCTCACCATCTGCTCATATATGCTTTGCTGAACGCAACATGTTCACTGCGGGTTGTTGCATATAATTCTGGGAAACATTTGGAAATCACTAATTTATTCAGAAGCAGATGAGGCAGCTTGAGGTAAAGTTTGTGCACCAAAAAAGGAAATGACAAAGCTTCTTCACAGAACAACTCTCGGACGTGAATGTATTGTATTATAGAATGGCTGTGTAAAGAGTATTACCAACACGAAGCCAGCTCAGTTCCACAGTATAATTAAATGACATGATCCCTGTCCATAGGCCTGCTGACTGTCTGCCCATTGTGTGCCTGAGCATGTGAGCGAGGGAGAGCAGACAGAAAGTGGGTGGAAGCAAGACTTTGTCTCCATATGTTAGACATTATCCGTCAGCTGCTGCAGTGTGTTTGTTCATGCGCACCCTCCACCACTTTCAATTACATGGCCCACAAACTAGGCCATTGATCCCCTCACGTTTTCCTGTTAAGGTATGTCAATTTTCACCTTGATCCTGGACATGTAGATCAAGTCACTTACATCAGCAGCTGCAAAGAAATGATCTCATGCAGGATGCAGCCCATCCCCCCCTCATCCTTTACATAAACACATATATATCAGCTATAGAGATGTACACACTGATATGTTTGCTCAGTATGTGAAGCTGCTGAGCATGTTTGCTGACTTTCAGGCAAACAGGACAGTGTTGCTGTTCATAAACCCCAGCATAGCAGCAAACACAAAGACTGTGGTGTCTCCCGTGAGGTTCCTAATTGGAAACAACACTGCCTGCAGGACCGACGCTTGTCTTACTGTGTCGTGTTGATCAGATAACTCGATCACATATTAGCTGGCTGCCATGTGCTGAGAGCTGTTTGGATGTGGCTCAGAAGTAGGTTATGACACATTTGGATGCATGCTAGCGTCTGGTGGGCCCCTCTGCGGGGACAGAGAGTTAAACAAGAGACAGCTTGCAGACAAAGTCCTGATAAACAGACTGTGTGTAGGCCTATATATGTGTGTGTGTGTGTGTGTGTGTGTGTGTGCTGTCTCTTTTCC
>JAJHUR010137909.1:0-12317 GCA_027495735.1 Lutjanus campechanus
CAGCAGCAGCAGCAGCAGCAGCCGGTGACAGAGCAGTGCAGCGGACAGCGAGACACACCGACACTGAGCGGAATCACGACCATCCTAAACCCGGCGTTTCTCTTTTATCACCTCTAAACACTGTCTGACAGCTCGTCCAACGCGTGTCCCCTTCACGGCCGCGTCTCCCCACGCTGGTGAAACAGACTCAAATCCATCACTGAAGCCGCAAAAGTGAACCGACGGACGGAGTGGACTTTTTCCCTTCCTGCAGCCTCTCTTTTTAGGCCGAAATTAAATTCCCCACAGAGCTGCTTTCTGTGACACCCAGAGGAGATTATCTTCCCGCAGACTCCCGCATCTCTCCCCCTGTCTGTAGCTGACTCATTTTTGCTGCTGCTCGGGGTGAGTACGGCTGTTTAACTCTTTTTTTTCTGCATAAATCAGACGCAACCCGTTTTATTTCGCTTTCTTTAAGGTAAAAAACATCTCCAGGGGGCGTGCAGTTCATTAGCTGGATCGCGATGGGAGTCAGTCAGCCTCCTCCATTCATAGATTCATAGTCATTTCTGTCCTTGCATACCGTTACATTATGGCTGTGTGTGTGTGTATGTGTGTTTGTGTGTGAGGCTCGCCTACTTCACAGGCTGCCTGTAAAATTAAGTTTTCCGGCTTGTTTATGGCATTAAATGGGTTAAATGCAAGGAGAGGATGAAGTTGAAGAAATGGGGCGTTCATGGCCCTTTACTCTACACAATTTTGCGCATGAAAGTCATACTTTCTTCCTGTTTTTGACCAAAATTAGGCCAAAATTGCTCAAAAGTTTTAAAAACAGAAATATATTTTAACATATTTAAACGTTTCATGGATAATTCTATCTGTAAAGTGTGCTTTGAAGTCAAAACTCGTTTTGCCTTGACACGACACAGCCATGAACTTGACTGTCTTGACTGGGAAGTTTGTGAATTTCCTATTCTCCGGAGGGCATTTAACACACCATTGATTAAACTAATTGGATTGGGTTTAGTGTCGCTGCAGGCGTTCACGTATCCAGTGCCCTTTTCATTACTTCCCCAGCCAAATATTCCTTAATTTACTTATATTATTATATGTTCTCCAATCGAATCATAATAAATCAAGCTGTCTGTGATTTTTTTAAAGTTTATATTTATATTTGTGCAGTTATTTTGGACCATACTGTAGTAACCTACTTTTAAAGCCACAAAAAATTTAGCTCAATAAAAGAGACGATAATGAAACACCGGCGACCACCTGTGACCTTCCCGGATGGCCGTGTGTGTGTGTGTTTGTGTGTGTGTGTGTGTGTGTGTGTGTGCTGTCTCTTATACACATCTATGTGTATAAGAGACAGCTCCAGTACCTGGGCCTCTTGGACAGAGGCAAAAATAAAAAGAAGATATGAACGCGGCTCCAAGCTAAGGATCTACAGTGAAGATTTAGGCTAAAAACATGGCGTAAATGACGTCTTTCAAATCAGTCAGGCATATATATGTATTTGTTGTTTTTGTTATTTTTATGTTTTTTTCTGCTTACCATTCACTTAAATTGTTTGCGGACTAAAAAGCTAAACCCGACCTTCAGTTGGCATGAGGGTGAGTGACTTTTCAGTTTTGGGTAAATGATCCCTTTAAGTCTGTTTTTTTGTTTGTTTTTTTTTGTTTTTCAAATTTTAAGCAGGGCTGCAACAAATTTGTCATTTTCAGTATTGATTAATCTGATGATTTTTTTTCTTGTTTGAGCTATAAAATCTCATATACAGTAATAGTGAAAAATCATAGTGTCACATAGGGGTGGGTGATATTCCCAAAATCCTCTATCACAATATATGTAGCTCAATTTTGTATCACTGTATCGGTATATATCCATCAGAGTTAAAATACTGTACCATACTTAATCACATTTGATTATTTTCTTATTATTTTATTTGGAGCCTCCATAAAGTAACAAGTTCTTCTCCCTCGCCTTGGGTTGGCCGGAATACCTCCTGTTCTGTATTTACAATTTCACTATCCTCCTCCATGTTTTCCTGTTACTCTTCTTCAGCTACGGTTGGCAAACCAGTTTAGAGTTGCATTACCGCCAACAACTGTCGCTCTTTTATCACGTGAGAATGTGATGAGTGGTCCCGCTGTCCAAATCATGTTACCATGTGATGGAGTTGGATTTGCGAGATCACGCGAGAATCCAGTCCTGATCTTCTACCTGGCCTCCTGCTAATATGTAGCAGAGCCACTATGTGACAGCTCCCACGTTTGAAACAGTACTGCCAATTCTCCTCCAATGGACACATTTTTGCCATTGCATAATATACAGTATACCGTCATATCGCAAAGCCCTAATGTCACCGAGCCCAAGGTTACATAATCAAATTGACAGAGACATTAACATAAGGCAAAAAAAAAATCAGCAGTAGGGCTGCAGCTAATGATTATTTTCATATGTCCATCATTTTCTCAAATAATCAGTTAGTTGTTTGGTCCATAAAATGTTGAAAATGTTGATCACCATTTCCCAAAGCCCAAGATGACGTCTTCCATGTCTTGTTTGTCACAACCCAAAGATACTCAGTTAGACGACCAGAGAAACCAGAAAATATTCACATTTGTGATGCTGAAATCAGACGATCTTTCTTTTCTTTCAAAACTATTAATTGATTATCAACATAGTTGGAGATGAATTTAACAGTCGAATTAATTGACTAATCATTGCAGCTCACCACGTCTGCACAACTGAAAAGCTGGAACAAGGCAGTGTTTGGCATTTTTTCTTAAAAAAAAAAAAAATCAGTGCAACTGCTGATTAATTTTCTGTTCAGTTAACTGAAACACTTAAAGCAGTTTACAGGCTGTGCATATGTTTAATCAATGTCTTCTTTGCGTCCTGACCCCATGTGACACACATACAGTGCATCGTACATCCACATACAGTACTGTACACAAACACTTCATAGTGTGTGGCACTTGTACAGCATGACAGCTGTCTGTCCATTTCCTGTGAGGCTGCATTCCAGTCATATTATCCCTCCACAGTGGGCACGTTTACAAGCTGTTAAACGATCCCAGTACAGCAGAATAGAGAAGAGTTATTTTATTGAAACAGTCACTGCAAATTCCTTTTAATTTCTGAAAGAGTAGTAAATTCTATTCAAGTTTAGAGTCTTTCATGAAGTGCTAGCAACAGTAATCCATGCATTGGATGAGTTTGTCCTTGCGGGTTTACAAGGACAGTTTGAAAGGAGGGGATTTTGACCTTGAATGCGTTGTTTCATGGTAAGACGTGGTGAGATTTAGTTTAAGGTTAACATTAGTGCGGTGGGATTTACCATGTGGTTGTGATGGTTAGGGGCTAGGGTCCTCACCAGTTGTGTGTATTCTTAAAGACATGATTGAAATGTGGGGACATTTTGCCCGCGAAAGGGCTGTTTTGGGGTTATGGCCTGGTTTTAGGGACAAGATTTAGTTTTAGGTTAACGTTAAGGTAAGGGGGGTTACCATGTAGTTGTGATGGTGATGGTGTACAAGTATAATTGTGTTTTTGTGTTTATTCTTGCAAGTATATTAGGACATCTTTGAAAAGGGGACATTTTGCTTGTGAAAGGGCCATTTGTGGGTTATGACGTGGTTTTGAGGACAAGATTAGATTTAGTTTTATGTGTGTAGTTGTGACAGCTAGGGACTATGATCCTCAGAAGTATACAAATAAAAATGTGTGTCTGTCTATTCTTAGACATGTTTTAAAGGTGGGGACATTTTGCTTACAGATGTGCTGTTTAGGGGTTAAGTGCCTGGTTTATAGGGCCTAGGGTCTTCACAAGTATAAATGTGTTTATTTTTGCAGTTTTATGACTTTGACAAATGGGGACGTTTTGTCCTCAAAGGTGCCTTTTAGGGATTCGGGCTTGGTTTTAGGGAAAAAATTAGATTTAGTGTTAGGTTTGCATCAAGGCAAATGGGGTTTAGCTTGTAGTTGTGGTTGTTAGGGGCTATGGTCCTCACAAGTATGCAAGTACAAGTGTGTGTGTGAGAGAGAGTGTGAACCTTGACTCAGCTTTTTGGGAGCCGGTCTCCTCTCCTCTCTGATACATATCGATCTGTCTTCTCGGATGGAGAAAGAAAAAAACTGGTCAGCGCAGCAGAAATGTGCTTCCTCTCTCGGGTTCACTTCCTTTCTGTGTGTGTCCGTGGTGTCGGTTGTCCCTCCACCACCGCCAGGGGAATGTTTGTGGTTGGCTGTTTGCAGGCGCTGAGTCAAACACAGTTCTCGGGAAGATCAGTGTTAAACTGGTGGAACTTGAAACAATCAAAACAAACGACAAACATGCCAGTTTTTTTTTTCTTTTACATGGATTTTCACAACTTTCTTTTCAGCAAGCTGTTCATTGTCACACATTACAGACAATAGACAATCATAACTTCACCATAACCATAGGAAGCTACTTGTAGTTGCTGTTTTCTGCCCAACAACCAAAATCTTACACAAGGATAATGTTATTTTTAGTATGCAAGGAAGAGCATCTCGTTGTCGAGAAGTGAAACCCATAAAGTCACTCAAGTTTGCCCCAAATAAAAGTCTGGTGTTGAGTATGGTCACTTCTGCAACCACAGCGAAATGAGGAATGGAAACTGTGCTCAGATGAAACTGGATTCACTAACATCTGATCCTCTTCCTCTCCCCTCCCTTTTGGTTTCATTTGGTATGAAACATCACAGAATGGACAGGGTGGTAAACACCAGCATGTGTTGGTTAGCTCACTGACTTCATCTTGCAAAAGTAGGGCCGGGCAAAATGGCCAAAAAAAAAAGATGAATCATGATTTTTCAAGCTCAGGGATGATTAATGATTTTAAATGGCTTGCCCCTATGAAGCAAGACTAAAGCAAGGTTGAAACATATTTTTAGATCTACATGAACAAACAATTAAGCAAGAAGAACACCCCTTGCAGGGCTGGCAGCAACATGGACATTTGTATCGTGGCAAATTCATCCCAGAATTGTCAAGAAAAAAAAGCAAAAAATGTCAACCTCTTGGTGGTGCTAGAGGAGTCAGAGGATCACCGAAGTCAGCAGGATTCTTCCTCTCAGGATCATCTGTGTCTCCACAAAATTTCATGACAGTCCATCCAACAGTTGTTGAGATATTTCAGTTCAAATAGGTGTATCGACTAAGACTGACCGACAGACTGCTGTCCCCAGAGTTAGGGCTGTAACCGACTCAGCTCAAGCAATGTTCACTTTACCTTTTCACCACTTTTATCCTGTTGGTGTTTCTTTCTGTCTTTTATTTATTTTTTCCTTGGCTACATTGTAAATAAAGTCTCTATACCTCAGTTAATTTCTGAGTTAAAATAAAGGTTTAATGAATGAATGAATGGCACTCCCAGATGAAGGTCAGACGGGATGCTCAGGTTTACACCAACATTCACGTAATTTATTACATGGCTTTGTTAAATACTCAATTCTGATTGGTCAATCATAGACACAGTTCCAATCATAGACATAGGATAAAATCATATTTAAATCAACAAAAACCTTTTTTACAATCACTATTTCGTGTCAATTTATTGATTTTTATTTAGGTAAGGAACCATGTAATAAGCAGGATAATGTACAATGAGCAGGTCATTATTGTGAAATAAACCTCTTCAGAGTGATCCGGGACCCTCCTGCTTCATGTTGGGGTCCTGCCTCGTCCTGTTGGGATTTATTTTACAATAACAACCTGCTAAAAACGGCATGAACCTGCATAAGAGTCTTCACAGGTCAGGTCAGCTAATGTAGCAAGCTATCACTGATGCTACTGTTTGACTGAAAATAACCTCTAAAATGTATTAGCTTGATTTTCACTGCGTTGAAATCTGACAGACTGTGCACAAATGAAAATTTAAATCAATCTAAGTAATGTGATATAGCGCTCAGACCTATACTGAAGTTTGAAGGTTTTAAAGTTAACCTTTTGTTGTATTTTAAAGCTCCCGTAGTGTTTGTATTTTTCTTTTGAAGCAATTCAGGCCCCACCATTATGATTTGAGATATTTTTTAATACCAACATTATGTAAAGAAATGCACAAAATCTAAGGCATGTAAAAGAGCTTTAAATTATTCCATTAGCTTGTTGAAAAATCGTGTATGTGTCAAAAACACTTTGAATGCCCTGATGCATTTTGCATCTGGGTGCATCAGAAAGCTTCCAACAACTGTCAGTAAAGTGGATTGAAAGCTTTTTAAACTTTTAGCATGAAGAGAGAGCTTTTGATTTTTTGTTACACTAGACTCAACTTCTACACCCAAAGGTAGCTCTCTCTATTCATTTTCAGTGTTCCTTTAATATAATTTTATTACTGTTAGGATTTAGGGTATTGCTGAATTGCTCTCGGTGTAGAAAAGTCTCAGAAAAAGCCTTTATATCATCATGAGACCCAGGCTAACCTCCACTGCATCAGCTCTGGACGACACTGACAGGCTGATATTTAATAAAGCCCAGTATCAGCCTGATCTGACAACAATGCGTGCCAACACAGCAGACTGGGTAATTAAAATCACATCATGCTGAAAACCAACACAAATGCGTGTGGCCTCGAAGCGGGGATTCGGATATCATGAAAACAGGCCGTGTTTTTCAGGCTTGCCGTCACTCTGAAAGGATCACTTCCTGCAGCGGTGGATCCTCTGACATGCCTCCCGGTACACAGAGGGAACAGATATATCACTGTCAGACCATCCCAGCCTTTTGTTTCCCATCTCTCCCCCTGCTGCGCGTTTGTTTACTTTCACCATGTGTGCGCCAGGCTCTCAGGAAGCTATGAGTTACTGAGGGACACTGTCATCAACGCTGCATTACATCACTGCCTGTAATCTGCTGCTCGATTACATCGTCTTCTGCTGCCGCCCACTTTTCTCAGCTCTGCTCGAGGTAACCATTTACAGATTAAACTGCTGGGCAGATGACACTTTCTAAGTCCACAGGAAAATGTTTCTGAAAGTGAACAAACACACACATTACGGACATGCAACACTCAGAACAATGTCCGGTTAGAACATGCAGCTAAGTTTGCATTGTAATCCTGCAGCCCGGAACAAATGCAAAGCTTGAGGTGATGCAGAGGTTGATAACATTATGGATTAATCCTCTGACTACAAATAGACAGACAGGTGATCTAATAAATTATGTAATTCTTTTCTATTAATGTCTGTTTACTGCTGTGTTTTTATTGAAACTGTTACCAAGGCATTGTAATAAACGAGAAGGTTGCCAAGCTACCGGTATATATGAAGGCTAAATACATAAATCCTTTACGTTTTATTGACTATTTGTCTCAAAGGCTTTGGTTCCCATTGACCCTGACTGGATTTAAACTTCAGTGATGTGAATCATCAGTTGAGAAGGCCATGAGCTGAGCCTCAGTCATTTTTAGCTGTGTCATTGTTCACAGAGCCATGCAGTATTACAGCAGAGCAGGTTATAAACTTGTACAATGTGAGTGAGGTTGGGCGATATGATAAAAACTTTCCAACCGATCACTGTCAGCCCATCTATCTGCAACTGCCGATATATTCATCCCCCCTCCCACCTCCTGCCGTCAGTCTAAAGACTCAGCTGGGAGATGTGTGCAAGCCGTGAATTCACTATGTTACGTACGCTTGTGTACTATGCTCAATAACCAAAACAAACTCAGTGTGAAGAAATGAAATATTCTCACGCACATTTTACTTTTTAAACAGAGACGTACAACCATTCACCTTCTGAATTCAAGTTTCTCTCTTTAATTGACTCATTAACTCATCGTAAAACACACTTCATTCCAACTCCATAAAAAACCTGTAAGACTCTCCAAAACCATCTTTGTTAGTCTTTCCATTGTCCTAAACTGTAAACTCTGAGCTCGCATGTAAAATGCAGAACCAGGTACGTCTCTAATACTCGTAACTATATATCAGGTGGAGCATCAGGAAACATCAGCCTGATGTCTCTGTCGTTGGGGTCACAGGAAGTGATACAGGACAGAGTAGGACTGGGCAAACAGTGAAACCAGCACCCGGAGCCAAGCTTACCGCCCCCACTGTTTTTTAAAAAGTCTATAACAAACACTGTTTATTGTTCTCAGCCACAGCTCTGGATGCTCTGCTCCTGGGCGAACGGGAAGTAATGCCTTAAAGAGGAAGTCTGCATTTCCAGTTACATCACCAGTTATAATCACTGTCACAGATTTCAGATTCTAGATGCATTGCAGATGCTCCTGTTAGGTGGGTTCTGTCATCCAACACCACCCACGAGCCAACAGCGTATAACTATGCAACAGTTAATTTGCAGATTAATGTATTTGGCGAGATGATTGTGTTGATGTTTACTTGAAAATTAGCATTTAAAACCATGCATATGTTTCTCAGAAGAGGAAATGAGCAGCTTGTCACGATTTATCAGGCTTTTAACCTTAAGGAGAGATTTACCTTGATACTATGTGAAGCAAATGCAGCGATTTATTTTGAATTCCCCAATGCCACAAAGGTTAAGCCTTCCTCTCTCCATCCACAGCCACATGGACACATTGAAAAAAAAAAAAAAAAACAACAACACAGATTTAATCCCTCCAGCAACTGCTTCGTTGTGTGGATGGTTGGTTGCTGTGCTACAAGTGACGCCCACACCAGCAAAAAGATACTTTTCAGTGCTTGCCTCCACTGCTGTTTATCTGCTCTGTGTTTTAATTACATCCTTGTAGTACAACATGCTGCAGAGTTTTTCAAATGTCCTCTTTTGGGGTGGAGCAGCAATGCGTCAACAGGTTAGTGAGGATGTAAAAGGGTAAGACTTAAAGGGATGGTTTGGATTTTATGAAGTGACATTGTATGAGGTACCTAGAGATAGTCAGTGTATTACCTACAGTCGATCAAGGCTGAGCCCCAGTTTGAAGGAGCAGCAGGACTACCAGTGTGGGAAACTGAACAATGAACTGCTGTGGACACCTGAAAGTAAATCTTCTCTGAATCTTTTAATGATATTATAGATAGATAGATAGATATGCTTTATTCCAGACTCAAGGTCCATGCAAGTAGACATGGAGAAACATTGTTTTTAAACCTCGTCCCATCCTTTGGAGGATGGCCCTTTTATACCCAGTCAAGTTGCTGTCATCTGTTTCTAATTAACTTATTTACCTGTGGTATGTTTCAAACAGGTGTTTTTTGAGTATTGTACAACTTCCCCAGTCATTGTTGCTCCTGTTTATTTGCAGACATCACATTCAGAATGAGTGCATATTTACAAAAAAACAAAGTTTGTCAGTTTGAACATTAAATGTTATGCTGTTGTGCTACACTCAATTCAATATAGGTCAAAAATTATTTGCAAATCATTGCATTCTGTTTTTATTTACGTTTTGCACAACATCCCAACTTTTTCGGAACTGGGGTTACCGTGGAAAAGACTGTCTGACAGCAAGCAGTGAAAATATTCTAAATATATTGTATACTTAACTTGCTTACCTGTCTACTACACAGGTAGTCCTGCTGCTTCTTTAAAGTGAGGGATGCCCTTCAAATAATCCAAACAATCCAAAACCCAGGACTGGAGTGATTCTGTTGGTTTATGGATCGAGGGGGAAACAGGGGGTTGTCACCTGCCTTAACACAGCTGTGTTTCATAAGCCCAATCTGTGTGACTGGCAATGTCACAGTGGCAAGAATAATGGATGAAATGATCCACACACACATGCGGTACACCTAAGCCTACACAGACGGGCAGAGCCACACAAACAGCAACAGTGCAGATGGACTGCTGAAGCGCACACATGCACAAACACGTGGGTATACACACGATTTTGCATGCGCACACACACATACATACACACTTTGATTCATTCCCTTTCGTCCGTGTGCATAATCTACTCTGCCGCTCGACTCCAAATGAAACGCCTCAATGGGTCTGATTGGATTTGATAAGAGTTGATTCGATTGAAGCAGGATGGGAGGGAGGTGAATACAGCTCTGCAGAATGTGTGCGTGTGTGTATGTCTCTCTCAGGTGTTTTTCACTCCATCTGTCAGAGTGTACATTAGTGTAAATGTATGTTTGATCACACCAAACTCTCCGCCACTTCCTGAGCGCCATCGCACCATTTCATCAAATTTGGAGTTGAGTAGGAAAACATCATGAGACTGGATATAGTGCAGTCAGCTGCTCAGCAAAGGCCCTGGAGTCCCTCTCAGTGCTGTCGAGCTGATGCATTTCACATGGTCTTCTCATCTGCACCTGCACAGATATATACACTAGTGTACACACACAACAGCACAAGTCACGGTTACTTTACCATTTAGGTCAGGATTGTACCTTTGAGGCAGGCATAGACTTTCAGATATTTCACTAAGTTTAGAACCTATGTGGTGCATTTGGGTGCTTGTAGGAAAGTCAAGTATCTGAGATTTAAAGGATCTGTTCAAAAGTACAGAAAAAACATCAGTATTTCCTAGAGTCAAACTGATATGAGATTTTTGAGGCCAATACGTAGAGGAGAAAAATACATATATTACCAATATGGAGGCTGAGTTTTTATGAAATGAATAATTTTTATCCACTGTTTCCAATCTTTATGCTAAGCTAAACTAACAGTCTTTTGGCAGTCATCATGTTAAACACACCAACATGTTGGGCTGCGACTAATGATTATTTTCATCATCGATTAATCTACTGATCATATTTGCAAATGTTAGTCTATAAAACGTCAGAAAATTGTGAAAAATGCTCATCCCCATAGTGACGTCTTCAAAAGCTTTCAAAGCTGTTGTCATAAATGACAAAGAAAAGCAGCAAATCCTTACACTTAAGTTGCTGAAACCAGCAAATGACATTTTTTGCTTGAAAAATGACTGAAACAATTAAGATGTTATCAAAATATTTGTTTCCCATCTTTGTGCTAAGCTGATCGTCTCTTGGCAATAGGTTTGTATTTACAGAACACATCTTGGTGTAGCTCTTTCAAATGATATCTGAAAGAGAAACACAAAGCAGTTGTTGTGATGTCCTAAAATTTGTCAAGAGTTTAGTTTTTCTTCGGTTAAGAAAGTTGTTGTTTGGCAGCAGACACTGATGTAATTTGATCAGATTTAGCATTTTTCTACAAGCGCTTAGCATAATGATTGGCGACAGGGAGAAACAGCTAGCCTGGGAGTTGTTTCTACACTGTGACTCAAAAACAAATTTAATTTGTGCATTAAACACGATTAAAGATGTTTAGTAGTGAGCTTTAGAGATGCTGGTAGGTGGATTTTGCTATCATTCTACAGAACAACACTAGCCTTAAAATTCATTTACAATACAATACAAAAAAGAGAAAGTAAAAGTAATACCTCAAAAACTAACTAATTAACTCCTGAACTGCAATAACTGGTGTGTGTGTGTGTGTGTGTGTGTGTGTGTGTGTGTGTGTGTATGTGTGTGTGTGATAGAGAGAGACACACACACAGTTAACTTTTTGGCCAGTTTTTGTTTTTGTCATGCGGCAGACGAGGACTCAGCCTGTGGCGCCGTAGAGAAGCTGGCCGTGCCCGTCGGGGGGTCTGGTGTGTTTGCGCTTCTTCATCTGCTCTTTGGATGATGAAGGATAGTTGTGTGTGTGTGTGTGATGAAGAAGCTGGTGGCGTGGGTGGGAAGTACGGGTCTGTAACAGTTGCTCTGATGAGCCATGAGTGCCTTGATGAGACACTTTGTGTCGAGGTGATTCAGTGCTGTCATTTTTTTTTATGCCACCCTGAATTAGACCAAATGTTGTCCTTATGTACTTCAAAGACTGTTTGAACATGTTTTATGGGACATTTTTGGTTGGTGCATTCTTTCTGGACAATAACAAGCTGGCGGAGGACATGTTTTAGTTTTACTTTTCTTTTTTACAGCCCTACTCCAGTGTGTTTAGGTATTTTTCCAGAAAACATTTAAGAAGTTGAAATGTGAGAGTTTTGAATTTTTTTTAATTAAGAAAGACTCAAAACGATTGATTGATTCATTTGATAGTCAATTAATAATTGATTAATTGATCAATTGTTGCAGCTCTACCATTTAATATACGGTCTGTGGCTTCGACTCACTATTTGGACTGCAGTACTCATTGTTGAACGCTTGGGTCTTTCATATTTCTCCTTTAAAACTGCCTGGATTTGGACTTCAAAGCCTGTTTTCTGCCATTTGCTGATGTTTGTCCACACAGCTGTCTCATCCACAAGCATCCGTCCTTCGGATGACATGGATGGATACTCGTGGAGAAGAGGAAGTTGTGCTTCCTGAACTCATCAGTTAAAGCCTAGAACGTGTCTTTGCCTGCCTTAATGTCAT
>JAJHUR010137910.1:0-49310 GCA_027495735.1 Lutjanus campechanus
ATAAGAGGACACACACACACACACACACACACACACACACACACACACACACACACAGGTGCAATACAATACTGGTTCCTACTGTGCAGTATTTTCAACTGTTTATTATTGAAATAGTAGGCTTAACACAGGTGTTACTCATGACACTAATTAAAGCTCTGTTCCATTTAGTGCAGCAGACCCTCTCCAGTGAGCCAGCATGCACAACAGCAGCACCCTGACTCTGACTGACCAGAATTAGTATCATTGATAACATCTGCATTTATCCTTCTATTTTATATGAAAGGGGCAGTTCTCCCCCAAATCAAAAATAGATATTTTCCTCCTTGCTTGTAGAGCTCTCTATCTATTTAGACTGTTTTGGTGTGAGTTGCAGACTTTTGGAGATATCTGCTGTAGAGATGTGTGACTTCTCTTCAGTTTTATAGGACTAGATGGTACTCACCTGACTTGCCGACTACTTTCCTTCTGCAGTAGAATCTACCAGAACTACTTTATTTTCCTACCAGAAAGAAAGTAGAATTACTTTATTTTCTACTAGAAAGAAAGTAGTTCTTACATGAAACTGCTCACAACAAGTTCTGTGAATTATTATCTGAGCACAAGCTGTGTGCCATTTAGTCTCATTATACTGAAGAAAGGGTAGAAATCTCAACAGCCAGCATCTCAAAAACTCTGCAACTCACACCAAAGAAAGTCTAGATGGATAAGCAGCACTACAGGCCAGGGATAAAACATATATTTTTTATTTTGGGTTGAGATTTTAAAGAGATTTTAAAAGAGTTTTTTTTTCCTTTAGGCCAGTAGCCAAACACCCCAGAAACAGAAAAATATATTTTAATAAATGTCAAATATAGTTTTCCTTGACTTCTTTACCCTGCGTCAGATTTGTGCTGTTACTGTAAGTATTGGTGTATGTGGATGTGATGTGCTTAAAAAGGCGAGTAAACTGTTCAGTAAATTAAAAGGGAGGTAAAGTAAAACATCAAACCAGGAGTAAAATAGACGCATCCAGACCAACAGGCGGCGGTAGACAAAGGAGCAGACACCCCGATATTGAAGAGAGACGTCGATGTAGCTCAACAACACCTTCACTGTGTGCGTATGAATGAATGTGTTGAGCTGTGAGGCTCCGCGGTGCTGAAAGGACAGCAGCTCCTCCGCTCCCTGACATCTGCAGGTAAGCAGCAGCGATGACGCTGCTTTTATTAGATAATTGTTTTAATTGCGTCGTCATGGGAGTTAAATGACTGACGCCATCACTTGCACCGGTCTCATCTGTTTCCTGAAGAAAATAGGGAGAGGAAACTGCGATAGACTGTGCTGCTGCATATGCTTTCTATCATCTGGGACATTCACTGGCCCGTGATGAAGCTTCACAGCGTTTCATGTCAGAGCATAAAGAGCCAGTTTTAGGTTTAATGTGTGGCCGCTCCCTCCATCCTTGTTGTGGTTTGATTCTCTGTGATTTGCACATCTGTTCGTGCTGTAGGTTAGGAGATCACAGTGAAAAGGGTGAGATATTCTTGGTATTCTCAATGGCCCATGAGTCCCCAGACCCCTCTCAGCAGAGAAATTAGTTTTTTTTTCTTCTCAGCAGCAGACTTACGTTCTTTATTAAATTGGATCACTCAATCTGTATGATGTATCTCGTCTAATAGGGGGTGTGTCACTGTCTCCAGAGGGCTTCATGTGGACAGACCTAAACCAAATCCTGTCCTTGGCAGTGATTTTTACTCTGCGTATTTCAGAATCAGATTTATTGGTCAAGTATGTGCACACAAACAATGAATTGGTGTTCATTTGCTTTCAGTGTACATAGACATAATAATTTACAAGAAAACTGAAATAGACAAACATCTAGAAACAAGCTGAAAAAGATATACAATATCCAAATTTATGCAGTTTTTTAAATGAAAGTCAAATGTGTCACACACAACATGAATTATTTATGAAGCACTGTGGTGATGCAGAGGTGCCCCAGCCTACAAATAACATTGTCCTTAGTACAGACACCAGCAAAAGTCATTCTTGTTTTTATTTTTCCAGTGAAAATGAAAGTCCTACTAAAATTGTGCCTCACAATTGCAATACGGTTTTTATGCACATTGTTCAGCCCTAGAAAAATGAACAAAGACCATCTCAGTAGGTGAAAAATAAGTTTATGTGAGTATATGCACTATAGAAAGCAGCAATGACCAACAGCATGCAATGTGTATACAAGTCAACTGTTTCTGTAAATTGTAGACAAATGCAAAGGAATAAATATTGAATTCCAATTTCCATCTGAACTGTAACGGTAATCTGTAGGGGGGCATAATGAAATAAGATACAGCATTGTGAAATAGTATATTATGATAGACATAACATAAAGTTTTAGTAGGTAAGATGTTTCAATTTTGAGATTTTACTTCTTATGATGACATAATGGTCGACAAGACTGAATACGTTTTATTAACTTGTAACTTTTCATTTTTCAGGAACACATTATTTGAGGGTTCGCGTGCATAAGGCATGAACATTATCATAACCAGGACATGACACTTGTTGACACTATTGTCATTAAGTGTCAGTTGGTCAATGTCTTTGTTGTGACAGTCAAACTAATTAGTTAACACCAGCTACAGTTAGCAGCAGGTAGCAGTTAGGCTACTTGAGCAACAGGCAAGCTAGCTGTACGTCAGGAAACTCTGTACACCACATTGGTACTCTGTTGTCAAACTGACCTTATAACATTTAATGACATCTTTATGATAAATCTAAATGATGCCACTTTAGTTGAATGCAAAAGGAATTTTTCATGACAATGTTAAAAAAAACATTTGACAGTGTAATAACACTCAATGACATCTTCATGAAAAGTCCAAATATATCACTGTGGTTGAGATGAAGGAAAATATTCATGACACACTTATAATGGTCTTACGATGGCCAATGTCAAAACCAACCACATATGATGGTTTAATGTAATGTTCACACATCAAGCTAAATCGTTTCTTTAAGTTTTGATAGGTTGGGTATGCTATGGCATGTTTATGACAGGTTATGTTGTCTTGGCTAATATCAAGTTGTCATAAGAAAGACATCTCAAACAGTGTCAACTTTGCATTGAAATTGTATAACTGATCAATTGACACTTAAGGACAACACTAAAAACCATTAATAAAGGCAGGTGTCATGACATGGTTATGACAATGTAATGAGAGTGTTATGCACACCTCTTTGAATAAAGTGTGAGCCATTTTTCACAGTAACTGGAGATTTATTTTGTGTTAAAGTGCAGCTACATAATGCCTCCCCTGAGTCTCTAGCAGTAACTCTCGCTCTCTTCTCACTGTGTCTTTCCTCTTCGACAGAAATGTTCACCAGGATGTTAAAACTGAGACTTCTTAATGCTGTAGCACCTGCATACTTCTTCATGGCTACAGCAGTCACCTTCATTTTGCACTTCTGCTTCTTCATCCCAACCATCTTCCCAAACCCGGACACATCGCTGAGAACGTCTACGACCCTTCACACAGCTGTTTTCCTTTTCTTGATGTTCAATGCTCTGGGAAATTACGTAATGACTATTAAATATCCTGCTGAAAGTGCCAACGAGACTGCGGTTCCAGTGTGTTCGCCGCACTGCTCGGACAAAGTGGATGCACACTACCTCCTAAACGGTCGCCACTTCTGCAAACTGTGTAAAAAAGTTATTCTCAAGAGGGATCACCACTGCTTTTTCACTGGAAACTGTATTGGCAACAAAAACATGCGCTACTTCATCATGTTCTGCATCTACACGTCGTGCACTTGTTTGTACTCCTTGGTTCTCGGTGTGGCCTTTCTAACAGTGGAGTACTCCATCTCCTTTGAGAACCCGCTGACCTTCCTGACTCTTCTCCCCCTCTCCACTGGTTACTTCTTCATGGGTGAGTTGTTTCGTAATGCTAATAAACACTGATAGTCTATGACAGTGGTTCTCAAAGTGGGGTCCGGGGACCCGCAGGAGTCCTTAAGAGGGTTCCAAGGGGTCCTTGACAAAGAGTAGAATCATTTAATTACACTGTTATTTCATCCCTAAGTACAGAAGACAAGAACAGACACACTTAGTAATCTGGAGATAAATAAATATTTTAACCTGTTATCACAAAAAACAAGCTTTGTTATCTCGAGATAATGCAATAATTAACCTATTATCTCAAGAAAACAAGATTTATTATCTTGATGTAACAAAACAGTTTCCCTATTATGGGTAAAAGAGACTTGTTATCTTGAGATTATGATACAAATTAACCTGTCAAGGGAAAACAAGCTTTATTATCTCAAGATAGTGAAAGAATTGAAATGTTATCATGAGAAAATGAGCTTTGTTACCTTGAGATAAAGGAATGACTAACCTGTTATTACGAGGAAACAAGAGTTATTATCTCAAGATAAATATTTTAACCTGCTATCACAAAAAACAAGCTTTGATATATCAAGATGACAAAATAATTAGTATGTTATCACAAGAAAAAGAGGCTTGTTATTTTGAGACAATGACATAATTAATCTGATTCCTGGGAAAATGAGGTTTGTTATCTCGAGATAATGAAATAATTAAGAAGTTGATAATGAGATATTTTATCAGGGGATAAAATATTTTAACCTGTAATCACAAGAAAACAAGTTCTGTTAACTCGAGATAATGAAACTTGTAATGTCAAGGTAACTGGATTAAAAAAAGATGCTCAGGCACAGCTGTTCTTGGTTTCCACACACAAGTAATACAATGATAGATGATCTTAGTCTAATTTGTGTCAGTTTAGGGGTCCCGACAAAGTGAAAAAGTTTGAGAGCCACTGATGTAAGAGACATGTTGACATCCTGAGAATTTGATTTTTCGTTCTCGTCTCCCCACAGGAACAATCTCAGGATTGCAGTTGTTCTTGGTGCTGATGCTGTACGTGTGGCTTGGCATCGGCCTGGTCTGCGCAGGTTTCTGCTGCCAGCAGGTGCTGCTGGTGGCCCGGGGACAGACCTGGTGTCAGATGCAGAGGGGGCAGCTCGTGGAGAACCACAGCCCCTGGAGAACCAACCTGAAGGACGTGTTTGGTACCCGCTGGATCCTTGGCCTTATCCTGCCTGTGCAGACAGTGGAGACGTGCTCTGAAGAAACAGACGCACATAAACAGGACTGAGTGATCACCACGTCATATTGATAGCTCTAAATAGGTCGCAAGTTGTAGAAAATGCTTTCTTGGGAACCCTGTGGTGATTGATTTTAAATACTAAATGGATGCTTTATAACCTTTAAAGTAGCCCATGAAATAGTTAGTCTGTTAGCACACATTCCTTTAAGGACAGGAGCCATACAGTATATCAGCGTGAAACTTTTGAATAAGTGCATAGTGTAAGTGTATCCTTTAAGTAAGTAGCTTTTGACAAGGCAATATTAAGACTAATACGTTGGTTATTTGGGACATCCTGCAGTTTTACATGCATTACTACATGCATCAAAAGTAGGGATGCACGATATTGTACTTTTGCCGATATCCGATATTGACATCCAATATATTCCAACTAATTCTGGCTGATTGCTAAATTTAATTTTTTTTTTACACCTAATTACAGAAAGTTTCTCATGTAATGGAATTAACATTTATGCCTACTCTTACTGTGATGGCCCACTGGTGGTAAAGTAATACACGATGTAGACATAAAGCTACTGTGGACAGATTTCTCCCCGGGTGCCTCTTTCCAACCAAAGCATTGAGAGGAAGGTGAGGAAGAAAAAGTCTGATCTACAGCTGTATTCTACATTCTCTCCTGTGTTTGTGACTTATGTGTGACCAAACAGCTTTGCCAGAATCATTTTACTTTTAATTTTACAAGCTATTTCTTTTTCATCAGGTGAAAAAAAAAGGTTTTGTTGGCAAGGCATTTGGTATTGTAATACTCTGTAGCTGAAATGAGTATTACAACAAACACTTGTTTCTAACAAAACAATTAAACTACAAAACTTCTCATCTATTTCCACAGTTTATTTATTTGTTTGATTATTTATTTATTTATTCAGTCAGTCAGGTTAATTTTTCTGTGTTGCTTTGCACCACTACTCTTAACCCTATTTAGAACAAATGGTAGGTGGTACACCTCAAAACACCTACATACTACAGGCATACTTCATGATTGGCCTTTCATGTCAGCAGAATTGTTCGTTCTGGGCTGAAACAATATTTGATTTTAAAGTTTTCATCATCTGATATTGGTGACGTTTTATCGTGCATCCCTAATCAAAATGTAAAGATGGCTTTGCATAAGTGCATGCATTCACGGCTTTGCAGTTTTATATAACGCTATTGATTTGAACGCCTCTGAGATTACCAGTCGAGTGTGTTGTTCTTCCACACTTCCTTGTAGGATGCTACAATGTGACATTCAGGAAACTTCTGGTAGTTTTTACAACAATAATTTACTTTGACATCAAGGGCTAGCAGAAAAGAAAACTACAGCGTAAACTGCCAGGCTCGACAACACTGCTCCGACAACAAACTGTTACACGTTGAGCCTGATGTTTTCTACTCAAATGAATGTGACTCAGACAGTTTGATGAAGGTGCAGCAATATGCTCCTTTATAAGAATGGGTGGGGGAAATGTGAAGATGATTTTACCATATTATTATCCAGGGTATTATTCACAATGTGCCATAAACTCATGCTTACAGATGACCCCAAAGATGAGATATTCATTACACTGCTAATGATAGGGCCCTCTGTACAATAATAGTAAGGACTTTTCACTGTTATGCTGCGGCTACAGCCACTGACATATTCACATCATGTCAAAGACGTTTTGGATTTCAATAAATATACTTTTTAGAGCTATTTTGTCTATTCCTGTTATACCAATAAAAGTATTCAAACCACAACAAGCAGCCATTGTCTTTTCTGAGCTATACAGTGAAATGAATGACAGAGAGGAAATGATCTTCAAAACAGTTTTATGACAGTTCAGTATTAGTCAAAGTGACATTTGCTGAAGAAACAATACAGAAAGCACATTTCACAACATGAAAAAAGCAATATCTGAAAAGTAATCTTAAAATAACTTTTGTAACCCTCCTTTTGCCTTTTAAAACCAAGACTGATATGATTATTTTTTTGTTTTATATGATTAGAAAGTATTGAAATATTGAAACAGTAGTGTATGATTGCTAAAATAAATAATAGAACACTTAACATAGAGACTTAACATTTGAAACTCAACTATTTATGACTTCATGCTATTTGTTCTACAGCAGCTCCGGATGCGTTGCCCAGCTGGGGCAGGATCTGTTTTAATTCAGTGAAGAATATTAATTCTTTGGAGACCTTTAAGTACATTCAGCTTTCTTCCACACAAAGCTCACAATCTAAGCTGCTCAAGCATTGATATGAACAAACATGAACAAATTAAGTACAAACAAACATATCCAAAAAGGCACAGGCATTCAGATAAACATTTATATTCACATTGTTTTATCAAGACAGAATGCTAATTTAGGGATACAGGTTGTAACATATGTCTAAAAATGTTGGATGTCAGTAATCGCTTAACTAAAGTGCAAGAGTTAAAGATGAAACTAAAAGAAACTTTTCAGTCATCATTTCTTTGCCTTGAAGTTTCAACATCATACAGAGCGTAAGCAGCAGGAATGAACATGACAGTAACATATGCAAAGTCAAGAGAAAAATGTTATATGGCTACAGTAGGCCTACGTCACTTGCTACAGTTTATGTCTTCAGAAATTCCTATGAAGTCCTTAAAAGTATATTTTGGAAAAAGGAGCTTGCTTTACCAGTGAACTGGCAAACTCGTTATAATGTGCTTGGTTTACTTCTATTATTCATATAGCTTTAGTGTTGGTCAGAAACATAATTACAAATAAATAATACTGACACAAAGTAACAAAATTATTAAAAAAATAAACAATGTTATCGTTTTGCCAGTGATCTGTCACTGTGAGCCACGCAGCTGTTGTGTAGTAGTATTTACACTTCCTCATAAAAGAGGCATTCAGTTTCCTTCACCGTCCAATTTAAAAATGTAAAATGTAAACGTAATTTAAAAAAATGACAGTAAAGAGGAAATCCATATGGTATTTTCTATTTAATTTAAAAAGTAAAAATGATGCTTATATATTTCTCTAAAGCCATCACATTCAAGGCATGTATAAGGAATTAACTCCATGTGTCCTCACATGTGCCGTAAGGCATGCGTTTTCTGCAATTAGGAGTTCAACATATAGAAGCCATAGCCCTATTGCAAGTGATTCTTGCCATTTTGAAGCAGGAGAGGCAAGAAAATTCATTATAGGCAAGGGTTTGAAATGTGAGCATGCTTCTTAACTCCCACTGGATATTAGTAGATGTGCTTCAGTGACATATTACAACCCCGATTCCAAAAAAGATGGGACATTGTGTAAAATCTACATAAAAACAGAGAATTTGCAATTTCTTTTAGACATATAATCAATTGATCAGTACAAAGACAAGATATTTAATGTTCAAACTACATGGGCAAATAGTTCAACACTTTAAGAACAATGTTTCTCAACACACAATTGTAAAGAATTGAGGGATTTTACCATCTACAATCCTTTGCTAAGTGCATATCTCAGATTGTTTTTGAAAATCCTGCTTATTTCAGCAAGATGATGCAAAGACACATTCTGTGGCTTCGTAATAAAAGAGTTCAGGTACTAGACTGACCTGGCTGCAGTCAAGACCGGCCTCCATATGTGGCACATTATGAAGCACAAAATACAACAACAGAGACCCTGGACTGTTGAGCACTTAGGGTCGTATATTAAGAAAGAATGGCAAAGAATTTCACTTTCAAAACTTTAACTACAAGTGTCCTCAGTTACCAAACTGAGTGTTGTTCAAAGAAAAGGTGATGTAACACAGTGGTAAACATGCCCCTGTCACAACTTTTTTACAACATGTTGAAGGCTTCAAATTCAGACTGAGTGTATATTGACAAAAAACAATTGAGTTAATCAGTTTGAGCATTAAATATCTTGTCTTTGTACTGTATATAATTGAATATAAATCTGTAAATCATTGCATTCTGTTTATATTTACTTTTTTGGAATTGGGGTTGCTTACCAGCAGTTCTGAATGTTTTGGCTCCTTAACCGCAAATTAAAGATATTCTGTACTTACAAGTTTTTGACAAAAGCGTTAAAATATATACTTTAGTTATAGTTTGTTTAGTCGCAATGCTAGATGCTGTAACGACTACTTCACACCAACAAAGCTTTTACTGTAGAGATGTAAAATATGTTTTCACATTGTGAACCTCTGATTGAGAACTGCTGGTCATGTCCATCAATATTTTACTCCACAACTCTCTGAGCTTTAGCCCCCCACTGCTCCTTGTCTGTGTGCTGCAGAGACAGCTGCAGTTTAGTCCAGAGTTGCGGGTCTCCACTGCTCAGAGCCTCCAGCAGCAGGCCCGTCTGCTCCCGAAGCTGCTGGAGCTCGCCTTGGGTGCGCTTATTCTCCTTGATCAGCTGCTTTGTGCGCATGGTGATCCCCAGCAAGCCGGACTTGTTGAGGATGTTGTAGGTGTTGCTGAAACGTTTCACTTTGTTACTGTCCACTGAGAAGGGATCCTGGTATTTGTCAGCGGCCATCCTGTCGCTGTCAAACTCTGTCCTGAATTCATCCGTGTAAGATAGCAGAGAGCAGGTCCCAGCCAGTGGGGAGAGCGCCTTGTCATAGAGCTGCTCCTGACTCTCAATTGCGTGTGATTGGTTGTTTTCTGCTTCAAAGTTAGAGATGGGTTTGACTGGAGTTTGCAGTGCTGGGTGTGGGCTGGAGGAACTGTAGAGCCTGGGGCCGCTGTGGTGGTGCCTCCTCTGTCGTTGGTCATATCTTGACGCTGAACTCACCCTAACCCTGGAGGAGCCCACCCTCTTGGTGGGCACATCCGCAGGGTGTGGGGCGATTCTGGGATATGACTTAAGGATGGGCATGTAGCTTTTTGATTGTCGGACATTTTCAGAGCCAGTCTTTGGAGAGCTGCTGCTGCCATTTGATACCATAGGCTGAAGGAGAACCACCTGTGACTGGGGCATCATTTCCATGGGTGAAGGAAAGTTCCACTGTTTATCTGCTGTAGCCATCTGGGATGGCTGGAGGAAGACAACATGTTATAAGCTAAAGTGCAATAGATTTAAAACAGTACTTACTATGGTTATAATATTTAAAATTTCTGTCTTAAAATGTGTGTGTGTGTATATATATATATATATATACACACACACACACACACACATATATATATATATATATACACAACACACACACACACACATATATATATATATATATATATATATTGTATATATGTTAAGTTGTGTACTTATATGTAAAAGCACCAATAATCACTCCAATATTGTTGTTGCAATATTGATATCAAGGCATTTGGTCAAAAAAATTTGATCTGATTTTGGTATGTCATTTTAGAGGAAATGTGTATATCGAGACATGTATCAGACATTGCGGAATAGTGTAAAAATATTGAAATATTGATTTTAAGCCATATAACTCAGCCCTACTAGCCACTACTTGCTATAACATGTGTGTGATGTTGGATAAGTCAGTGTAAGTAAGGAAGTCTGAGAACAGTCTGAGAATACATGTAACATGAATAAAAGTCTAATTTTACCTTGTCCATGACCATGATTCCCTGCCTGCCCTCATGTCAGCAATGGTGGTTGTTAATTGTGAAGATAACAACTCCCATGATCCCACGCTACTTCACGATGTTATCAAACTACATCTTGTTATTGTCTTTATGTGAGAGAGACCCCTAGCGACAGATCTTACACAATGTACGTTTAATAGAAGGAACATATACAACCTGCACTAACATTCAAGACGGTCCTATATACATGTAGGCCATTATTCAACAAGTAGGAATGTCGGTCAGTATCTCAGCTGTGACAGCTAGTCAACCGTCTCATATAAATTGAGAGAAAAATCTGTATAAACCCTTTCAGCAAACAGAAACAGTGACAAAGATATGTGGAACATGCACAAATATGCTGCTGTGATATGACTGTTTTCTGAGGCTTTATCTCTGTTTCACACTATCAACTGCTCTCCCTGGTTTTAATCAAATTTCAAAGGAAAAAGCCAAACATGTCAGACTTAATGACAGTGTAAAACAGCTACAGTGATCAGAATTAAAAGCCAAAAAAGCTCAAAGGTAATGAAGTAGGTACAACTCAGAGAGTAATGAAATAAGCTGTGCTAAGCAGAGGCAGATAAACACTGCTGTACTTTACCTGCTTTACGACAAAGTTGTTCAAAATGATCATCGGAGACAGTCCAGTGTATGAGCCTCCCATCACAGCCACCTGCGGACCAGTCGGGTCCTGGCCGACTATCGACCCATTCCTTCCTGCATCTTCAGAGTCAGTCAGATCGACCGTACTGAGGTACTCAGAGCTGGCATCTGAGGAGGGGAACACAAGCATATGGGTCTCATCATACTTAACAAATTTAGCTTTCTATTGTGTACCTGAAGCAGAATATTAGTATTATGAAAACAGTGGCAGATGTAGATAAGCATCTGGAAAAATGATACCATCAACCTAATAAGGAGGGTTTAACCAAACCCAGGTCAGCCTTCGTAGTGTAAATAAAAGTCATAAGAAAATTTGACCCAATAGTGGATAACCTACATAGAAAATGTGACCTAGATCTCTAGATTTGATTGGGGTTGATCTTGTTTATGACTTGATAGTCATGTTTTCTTCTCAGGCAAATGCTAAACATATACAGTAGAGCTGAACGGTTTTGAAAAAAATATCTAATTGTGATTATTCTGAATGATATTGCAATTCTTATATGATTTGTGACAGTGAAGGGAATGATAATTTTTACATCATTATTCTAATCTTCATTGAAAAACATATCAAAGTGATTATGGTGTGATTTTTACAGGAATCTGTTACAAAGATGTTTCCTTAAGTCTGTAGAAAATGATGTGTAGACAAGAACATCTCAGCAGCATAATATTAATTTTAAATGGTGTTTTGACACCTATTTTGCCTAAAAGAAACATTGCATCTCCTGAGATTTGAAAATTCCAGTTGGCCATACTAGGATTTTAATAAATTGTTCAGCCGTAATATACAGGTACACCCAGTTCACAACACAAGAGTGTCAAAATAAAACGTATATATTGGGACAAACACAAAATGGTTAAAATATGTGTAACTATAACACAACATTATTGAAACGTAATTGAATCAAACCTGAGAAGCCTGAATCTCTCTCCAGGTCAGGCTTGGATGCTCCAAGGTGTGTTGCCCTGGTGAACGATGGTGTCCTGCGTCTGTCAGGTCTACTAAAACTGTTCATGCTGGTCTCTTCTGGAAAAACAGAGTTAAGAGCTGAAAGGTAACTGACGAGATCAAAACAGTTGAGACATTGAAAACAGAAAGAGACAGTAAAATAAAATAAAGTTGCTTGTACATTATTTACACCATATTATTTAGTTTGTATCCATCTTCCCTCAATTTCCGTGTCTTGATGGCCGGGAATATTTCAGCTCAGTTGGTCAAGGGGACATTTCATGAACTGAATTACTATTCAATCTGTGCTTGCATAAATTATTGGTAAGTAACTTAGTGCTGATGGGTCAGTAAGTTGGTACCATCTTCCTTATCAGTCTGCTCTGCACAGAGGCCCAGAAAATTAGATATACCGCTATACTACTGTAATGCAAGGCAATTCAATAGTCCTGCTATAAACACTTCACTTGCTAAAATACTCACTTATTAGTCTGATTGAAAGTGCTACTTTAAATTGTTTGTTTGTTGACTAAATTGTACAGTACCTTTGAAGCCTGTAGTAATAATCATTATACAAAAAAGTGTTACCAGACCAAGTGTTCTACATTAGTTAGGCAAATGCTAATAACGTGATGGGGATTAATTTCTGCTTTTGTGAAATGCATGGATCTATCGGATGATGAAGAAGAATGAGTGGGGCCTCTACCTGGTGAAACCTTGCAATATACTGTAGTTAATCTGAAAGACATATGATTTGAACATGCTTTAAGATTTATGTAGGGCTACAAGTAACGAATGAATATTTTCATTGTCAACTTATGGATTATTTTCACAATTCAACAACTAATCATTTATAGGGCTGTGTATTGGCAAGAATCTGGCGATATGACATGTATCACGATAGAGGGTTTACTGCGATACAGTAAGAAAGGTGATATATTACTATTACTAAAAAGTTTATTTTTTTATTAAAACAGAGCAAACACGGCAAACAAACAAACAAACACTGCTATCTTGATATCGATTTTGGCTCAGTCTGTTCATTGGTTGACAATGCACCCATTTGTCTCTTTGTTGCTGTGTCCATATGTACATGTGCACTATCAGATGATGAAGACGAGGAATGAGTAGGGCCTCTACCTGATGGAAAACAATCTAATTTTGTGGACCTCATTTACAAAGAACATCTCCTGCACACACCTACAAATAAAATGTTATTGTATTTTGAAAAGAAAAGCAAACGAGTCAAAGGCTGATTGTATTATTCTGAAAGTTGTGTCCAGTTATTGAACTGAGCTTGACGTATAAGGGGCCTGTCATACCCACACACGCCGTCTGATTACAAAGCTACTTCAAGAAGTGCTCTTCAATATCTGCACAAAGTATGGTAACTATACCCACCAAACCAACCACAAAAAGACTTCGAGGCGAACAAGCATAAGCTAGGTGTGTTAACTGTCCAGTCTTTCAGACATAATACAGCTGATGTTAAGTGTTAGGGGCGTTGTTGTTCACGCCCGCAACTTTGCCAAGACTATGTAGTTAACTGTTACTGACAGTTAACTTGCTGCTAATTGCCAGACACTGGTTAAATTGCACTTCTTTATGCAACTGAGCTGCTGTAAGTTACAAAATCTTATTAAGCGGAATAGAACATGAAGCTAACCTTAGCGGTTATCTGTTTCACTGTTTACTGCCCTGCCCATCCTTCGCTGTTAGCTTAGCTTAGTTAGCTAGGTGACGTTAGCTACCGTAGCTTCAGCTTGGCAACCAGCTCATCACAAGACTATCGATATGTTATTTGGCTAATAGTATTATTTTGTTCAAAACTTACCAATACACCCTTTGCTTGAAAATAAATGTCCGTTTACAGTAGCATCCAAGGTTATAGTTTTTCTACAGTTGAACTCGACTCTGGCTCTAGTCTAGCGTCTTCTACTTCTTCTTTGTGGTTTAACGGCAGCTGGCTTCCTGGGTGCTGTAAAATTATTACTGCCATCTCGTGGAGCCAGTTAACTCATAACTCCTAGATTTTCCCCATCACTCCTGTTCTGTACATGTATCCTGGATGTAAGTCTTTCTTCCAACAAACAAATGCAGATTCTACAGTTTCTGGTACCTGTCAATGTTCACAGAAACTCCCCGTAGACGTAGGTGTTCAAACACTGTCTGAATGTGACTGGGCACAGTCTAGAGGTTGCCAAGGAAACCTGACAACATGACAATCTACTTATGTCTCTGTACAAGGATTATTATTATTGTTGTGAATATTTATGAGCGTTTATGACTATAATTATACAGTGAATAAGCATATTATAGCACATTATTAGTATGTTCATGATGCATTATAGACATAGGCATAATAGATAATGTTATCTAACTTTTTTCTACTGTATATAGTAGGTTTATATTTTTTAAATGGTGTAGTAAGCTATTGTTTTGTTTATAAGCTATTTAATAAAATAAATCACCCAAGACAAGCTGACAACCATAACAATTTAATTACAAAATAAATATTTAACAGAAATAAAAATACTAACAGTAAAAATGTTACTTTTTACAGTTTCATAGAGATTTTCTTTGTGTAGTACATGAAAAAATACAAAAGGACATCACTTTACATAACTACTTCAATTGATCCCTTCCTTACTGCAGTGTTTCCAAAAACAGACAAAGAGAGACACCTGTGGTGTAGGCTTAATGGGGTCTTGTGTCACCAGATTGGACATAAATGTACACTGCTCCACTGCACAAAGCACAACAATGCTTTATTATGTGTGAGAACCTTTTAATCACATTAAAAACAAGAAACAATAATTATAATTGATAATCTTTAATAGCCATCAATACTAAATGAGGGTGCTTGATTGTGTTGATCACTGAAGTATTGATCTGCCCATTCTGACTGGGCTTGCCTTCGTCCGCTCTGCAGCCAAACACACACTTTCTGGTGTGCGTTAAAATAAACTTGCATGTCTTTAAAATTAAAACACAGCTTCTTGCAGGTTATCTAGGCTGTACCCATTCATTTTCTTTTCATTTTGATCTGCTCCTTTTTTTTAATGGATTCAGCAATGAATAGATTACATATTAATTTAAAAGACAGATGTAATTAACATTGTATTACACCCTCCAAAATGATGATAGATTCCAAAGAACAATTTCGCTTTCTGACAATTTGGTGTGTCAGTTATTTATTTACACACAACCTTCTGCGGACATAAAACATTTCTGATAAATATTGTTCTTGTTTAGGTCTGAATTGACAGTAAAACACTACAAACCCATGTCTATACTTTCATAACTGATAGAAAAACAATTATGACTCACAACATTGTCCTTTCTCTAATCTTATTTGAATACTTGACCTAGAAAAAAAAATACTTTCTTGAAGAGCAGTTTTGAACACTGTTTCCATAAACACTAGAGGGAGACATTACATTACTGCATGTACAAAGCAGCTGCACACTCATGCTGCTATGACAAGTCAAGACTTCTTTGAAAATGTTTGAACAAAGGATGACAAACTTTTTAAAGGTTGCTGGTCCAAATAAATTCAACTGTATCAATAAATATAGACTTTAAAAAGTGTAACCATCTTTAAATACAAAAGAAACGACCAAATTACAATAAATGATACAGTAATAACAAGTATAAAAGAGAAGGCATCGGTCTGTTTGGTTCTACATTGCACTGGCTCCCAGGCATGTCCATTATGTCCGGTGTGTAACAGCAGTGTTTCCACCAATCAAAACGCACTTCCTGTTGAAGCTGGTCATCACAAACGCTGTGCCCGTCAGCAGGAGGGCGTGTCAGCAAATCAACCCAGCTGTTTCAGTCTCTGGCTGCAGACACAGTATTGATTGATGAGCGGAGGAGACTGTTGATGCTGTCGCTGGGTTGGAAATAAATAGTGAGCCACACTGCAACAGGATGGTCAGGTCGCCACTGCAGTTACCTGCGAGGGATCTGGCACCTGAAATACACAAGAAAGAAGAAGGCATCTTTAATGTTTTGAAGTGATAGCTAGAGAGTATATAAATTAGAGCTGCAATTATTAGTCAATGAATGAATTAGGGCTCAACTATTGAATTAATTGATAGCTATTTTGATAATTGAGTCACTGTTTTGGGTCTTTTTTTTTGGAAAAAATGCTCAAATTTTCTGATTTAAGCTTCTCAAATGTGAATATTTTCTGGTTTCTTTAGTCTTCTGTGACAGTAACTGAATATCTTTGGGTTGACAATGTTACCTTGGGCTTTGGGAAATAGCCATCAAAGTTTTTCAACTTTCTTTGTCAGGTTGTTCCAATACCTATATATATAGATATTTGCTTAAATTGCTTACATTGTGGCGTGTTTGAGGTCATTTAGCCACTGGTCATATGGTGGAAAGTTTATATATATTACCGAGCACACAATCAAATGTTAGACTGACTTCCCGAATAGTTTCATCATGTGTAGTATATTACGCAGAAGTCAGTCCACATGAGCTCTCACTCACTCTCACACTTTTCTGTGTGACCACAAGTCTGCATCACATTTTTTCCCATCAAAAAGAAAACTTGAAAAAGACACCTTTCAATGCAAAATAAATAAAGAAATAAAATCAAATTATAAAAATCGCTGAGTACACATATCTATGTACCGATCCAATACAGCATAACTTTTTCAATCCAGAAACAGGACCCTGCTACTTCCCAACAGCACCCTGTACTGTATGCCATTTTTTTCATAGGATGATGAAGTCATGACCTATGTCATTTGTAATTTTTCTACGTATTTATTCATTTTTTTCAAAGGGGCTAACCTGAACCAGGTCAAAGAACAAAGATAGCAATCATATCACATATATACAGGATTAGTAGTATACAGCTGAATAATAACAACAAAATAACAAAAATAATAACAACAATAATAGATTTTTAACATAACAATACATGTTTATAACACACTGATATTGGATCGATACTCAGTCTCAGCTGAAACACAAAGTTTAGGTATCGAAATTTGTATCAGGAAGGAAAACATCTCTATTTTTATGGAAGAAACAACCAAATTAATTAATTCATAATGAAAATAATAATTAGTTTTAGCCCTAATGTGATTTTTTACTCCCAAGATTGTCGATCACCTGTCACATTCTTTATTTTTTTGTCTCTCCTTTCTCTTCCGTCCTCTTCCTCTTTGCCGTCTCCTATAAGAGAAACAGTAACCAATTAGCCCTGATCCTCTGAAATGGAAAATATTGTTGTTTTACAATATATTCATCTTCTTACCTTTCCACCCTCACAACAGGTTTCCTGATTCTGAGAAACAAATGTTTCAATAAATTAGAACATTTATGTGCAATATTGGGTAGTAGTCATTCTGAGCATTTTCCAACCCTGTCTCTTAAAGATTATGCTTACACACTACTAATGTCTAGTTTTTGACTTAAAAGACCTTCTGAAACTAGAAAATATTTTGGACATTACAAGTGTCAAAGCCGCAAGGCAGGTGACATCAAAGCTAAATTCATGGCTAACAACAACAGAAAAAATTCTGAAAATATGAACTCATACAATCAATCTCTTTTCTTTTTTGGTATGGTAAAGTTACTATCATTGGTTTTTATCTTTTATTTATCAGTTTAAAAATATAAATATATGCAATGGACTGCAATGGAAGAAACTATTGTCTGAAATTACTAATTTATGCTACCAAATACATTCTGAGGGAAACTTGAACTGAATTATGTTCAGTGACAGTTTTTTTTAGTGAGGGAGCTGCTACATTTCTGTACCACACACAAGTCATATGGACGAGGTTGGAGTAGATGGGTTTCACATCTGTCATGTGGTTAGGTTTAGGCAACAAACCACATTAGGAGTTAAAGTTAGGAATAGATTGTGGTTTTTGGTTTAGTGCTAATAAAGTAACCTAACCTCCCTAACCAAAATGCATTTGTTGCCTTAAACCATAAAAAGTATTAATCATGCTTTAGTTGCTTGTAGGAAAACAAATAAAGTATATTTTTGGTGAGCTTTTTGCAGATATGTTTAATGTGAACATTTTATGACTTGGCAAATACATTTATTAGAAAAGTGTCCTCATTACACTGATAAAATGTCACTCATGGTATTAGTGCTATACTACATTAATAGTGTGTAAATGTAATTTCTAGGAGACAGGGTTGGTATTGCATACTTATGAATATTTCATGTCAAATATTATGACTTGTTTTCTTACCTACATTCACATGTCTGATGCTCCACAAACGTCATCTCAACATATTCTTGATCTGGCTCTGATGGCCTGATTTTCAACAGCTGAGGGATAAAATGAGTCAAGATTGTCACTAGAAGCAGTTTCAAAACATATAGCACAGGATCACACACAACTGAACTTTTTCACAGCAGCCATTTTGACATAGTAAAGTAAACACAGGTGTTACCAATGATACTAATTAAGGTACCGTCAGGGAGTTACTATTGTGCTTGCTGGCTCACTGCAAAAGCTCTGCTACACCTGTGTTTACCCAGCTATTTCATATCAATATGGCTGCCGTGAATACGGTTTATTAAATTGCACAATGTCCTTGTCTTACCTGCATGGTGACGTTTGTGGTTTGGGTGGGATGACACTCCAGGTTTTCGTCCCCACAACAGCCTGCACACCTCACCAGCGGCACACAGGAGGGACTGTAGATGTGCTCCACCTCTGTCGGGTACTCCTGCACCACCTCCACCAGCTTCTCAATAGTCCGGCAGAAGCTGCGACCCCACACTTCTTGGAACATCAACACTGCGGGTAAGAGTAGGAGGCAGAGTGTGGGCCACTTACTTTGCTGTTACAAACAAGCCAGCCTGTGTTTCTTATGAGAAATCTTGGTCAGATATTACAGAATAGCATTATATGTCCACCTATCTGTTGTTTTAGCTTCTATTCACAGTGCAGGGTGCAACTGACATCCAACTTATTTGAGTTCGTGTATGTTAGGGTTGACAACTTGTGGTTGGTTAGTCGAATGGTTGGTCAATATGCTGTTGTTACTTTCATGAGGAGGGGGGCACTTCATAATCCATTACTTTCAAGGTTGTGACATACCTGATATATTTTATTTTTAAGTTCTAGACTATTTATTGAACATTTATTTGACTCCAAACTAATCAACATCTTGTCAAAGTACGAGCACAAATCACTGCATCTGCCCCCAGCCTCAGGTGACAGAAGAACTGAGTGGATCAAGTTTATTTTTGATGCCAATGTGTGTGGATTTTACTTCGTCTGACTCTGTCTGTGACCTGACTTCAAAATTAACAGCTGCAAGTTTTGCCATGTTTTATGTTGTTTTAGTGTTTATTTTGTAGGTTAGCCTGTTGAACACGGTGTTAGCATGTTGCACAGCTAATGTGGCTATTCCCACCGGCTGGGGTGGTGATGGACTAAAGTTGTAATATTGAGGGACAGTTGAGAGAAACTGTGTGAACGTTAAGCTTAATTCAAAGAAAGTAAATAACAGGAGTAGTAGTTCAGCTGCCAGTAACTGTTTTTCATGTTGCCTTTTGTAGAAGTATATATGGCAGTGCTTCATTAGCTCAGCTAGCTTCAGCTTTGTTCTTGCTCAATGATGCTTGCCAGTATGTGCGCTTGAGTGTGTATCTGTGTAACAGCTGCAGATTTACTTGATAGATATGCCCTGAAGATTAAAAAAAATAGCTTTCTGTGAAAAATAAAGGGTCAAACTACAGGAACTCATTTGCTTGGCAACACTGCACAGCTTTGATTAGCACCCATTTAGATTACCAGGAAGCATGGACTGTGGCTGATTTAGTTAACTGGAAGATTGTTTTTCCACATCGACTGATTGCCTAGTGTAAGAATAGGTAGAATTTCGGTTGACCAAGATTTTATTTGGTTGACTACAGTCCTAGAGTATTTGAAGCATAATTAGATCTACTAGAATAAACTAATAAAATAATTAAAAAAAAATCTATTTCTCCTACTTGAATCAAACTGCACTGTCAAACAAACTGTTTCAGTAATTCCCTTAATAATCCAGTAATGGCAACCTTATATTATGTGCACAGAAACATAAAACCAGTTGCAATATGCCAATATGTATCCTGTTTTCATTCTGAAGTAAAAATGTTTGTTTAATGTACAGTATGCTTTCCTGTGGGGGTATATGTGTGAAAGTGTCCCAGTTGCACAGTCTGTGGGGGAGGAACAGGGACGACTACGGCCGAACAAACAGAGAAGGAAGAGAAAACAAACATTGGAAACATGGCCATGAACAGAACCCTGCTGGAGCTGGAGCTGAGCTGCCCCGCAGGCACCTCTGGGACTGTGGTGACCTCCGGGGGTCACCGAATGGAGCCTGACACCACAACAGCTGTTTATAAAAGCAGACAGGCTGGGAGGAGATGGCTGGGGGAAGCATCTACGGTAGGGAGATGAGGCCACGAACTCTAATGTCGTACAGCACAGAGGGCCAGTTCACTGGCCAGTTATGGCTCCTTGAGCTGGCTGTATGTCTGCTGCTTATCTGGCCTTTTCTGTTACATGTCGTCTAATCCTCTGGCAGCAAGTTCCACAAGTATTTAACATTCAATTATTTCTCTTTTAGTATCATTAATTTACAGTGATGTGAGAGAGGAAGAGGATATGAGTAGGTAAGGTAAGCAAACGAGTAATCTCAGTCAGTCCAGACATGTCCCGCTCTTCTCTAAATTCAGATGAAATTCATTTAACTTGCATGCAAGATTCAAGAACTTATGCAACATTAAACACCTTGGTCATTTAGATTTTTCAACAGTGCATAAAAAAAACACATGTACAAGTGAAAACACCTCTGTCATCAGGTATTTTGTCAGGGCTGGCATCTCTTCATTTAGTTTGGAAGAGACTGTAAAAAACAAATACTGTAAAAATATAGTTTAACACAATATTGGGGAATTACCTGCATTGTTTTAAAGGACCAGTGTGTAGGATGCTACCAACTCACCACACCCTCCCCTCCTAAGTGTGTAGGAGAACCAACCACATCACACAGTAACTCAATTCTCTCTCTGCATTTCATGATGCTGCTCTGTTAAGTTTATTTTTGTAGCACTATAATGTCAGTAAAAACTCATTTCAGTAATTATCCTGTTCCAGAATTAGCATCACCAAGTTTTTAAACTAACTGGCTAGCCCAACTAGCTTACCCTGTATTACTGTGAGCACACAGTCATTGTGATTACTGCAGCAGTTGTTCTCATCTGATTTCATTTTAAAGTCCTTAATGGTTTTAGTTTATGCTAAATACATGGACTGACAGCCTAGCGCTGTGAATGAGGCAGGGAAATGACAGAACCCTGAGTTGTACGTGTTACTGTTGAATTAGTAGCGTGTTTTGCTTTACATGGTGTGGGTGTGAGTGTGATTCATAGTAACTGGGAATGCTGAGCAGCAAATAAGTCAACATCTGATTACAGCATGACATAAACACAAAGGGAAACAGAAGCAAAAGAATCATCGTCATTAAAAGTAAGATTGCATGTGACTTGAGATTGTGATTTTGTTTTAGGATTAATTGTGCAGTGCAAGATGCCCTCTCTTGAGCCAGTGTTTGGTTTAGCCAGGCTAGGCTAGGCTAGTGTAGAAACATGGCAGTTTAACATTACAGCCACCGTAGCCCTGGAAGACGACCTGTGCCCTTCTGCCTACAGCTCATTCTAAGCTAACAAAAACATAAAAATTATTAATTTCAGGTGATTATACAATAATGAAAACATAATTATGAAAATTATGTTGTGTTGTTTCTGCCATATTCTGCCAATAAATCCTGCTAAATCTTACAGACTGGAACAACCCCCCCCCAAATTACAGAAGATTTCATAAATAAAACAAGCAGAAATTCTTACCTTCAGTTGTACTGTTCAAGTCAGACAAGGGTAGACTCTGCAAAACAGAAAAAACAAACAAAATGATTGATTATTCAATGTGGTTTGCTGTGACTTCACACTATAGGGTAAAACCTTTAATCTTTTGGTTGAAAATGAAACAGATAATGTAAAGCACATACACGTAGGCAGAAGAAAGGGACATTACACCTTCTACTACCCCAATACACACCTTCACACATCTACACATCTTTGTCCTCTAGTGGTGAAAACTGGAACCACAGTGAAATAAAGTAGATGATTGCACACCTTTTTTTCCAGCCTGCAGTGGAAAAGTCTGTCTGACGAGCAGCAGATCCAGTCTGATATAGTATATCACTACTCCTCTGTCTGCCAACTGTTTAGGTTCAAAACCTGTTTCCTGTGGTGTAAGATTCAGCTGTCTATTTATTTTCCCATTGATGGTTTCCCCCTCCGTCTTGATTTTTTCCCATCAACCCATGATAAACAGACTGCATTTCTCATTCGCCTGGGAAAACATAAAACCTCTGGTTGACTCCATCTCAGGAAGGGAAATCACACGTTTGATAAAATACCCTCCAGCAGAAGAGCTGGACCAGCGGCGGCAGACAACCTGCCTCCGCAATCTCTCCTCATCACTGGTGTTACATTTCAGTCTCTGTGTAGCACGCACACCTGATGACATTTATACTGCAACACTGAGAGTTAGATTAACTGAATGTGTCGGACAAAAAGTTGTTATATAATAGCAACGAGACAGACAAGAACTTTTCCAAATGTTGGCAATAAAGACTGACTAGCGTCAGCACACTGCTACACTGAGCTGTTTTTTTTCCAAAGAATGTGATTAAAGAGGAATGTCCTGCTTTAATGATGATGATGCATTCACACTCACACAAACATTTCAGAGGTTCCCGTAAAGCTGTCACTGAGATAGTGAAGTGCGTTTGGGACAGATCTGTCCTCTCTGTATGATAGAGCCTGACTGATACTGGATTTTGGGGGCCGAAGCCAATACTGGTATTATTATGGGCACTGAAACAATAAACTTTCACCATTTTTAAAATAATATACCTATAAATACATAGAAATAAAAAGACAGAATAAAATATATGGTTTAGACCTATATCAAAGTTCACATGAGATTAAAATGTGTTTTTATCACATATGTATTGTACTACATGTCATGTATACAACATTATCTGGCGCAAAAATGACAAAAAAATCATTTTATAGACATTCTCAGGTATTTGTGATGATATTTCAGAGTTTGTCTTTTCCCATAAAATGATAAAAAAAAAGCTCTGGACTGACTCATCCTGCATTCAGGCGTGCTACATTTGTGTCTAATCTTGCTTACATCTGTTTACTGGAGCGGACTGCAGTGTTTCTGGGGAACAGGCCTCTCTGTATAAAATGATAACTTAATCATTTTATTCACCTATTTGAGTGAAGCTGGATCATATTCTATAGGGAAAATATTTACTTGTTTTCCCTCTGATGTCCTCCGGTTGCTCAGCTTCAACTCTTGATGATTTAATTACAGAGTTTCCTGATAGCGAGATGGCTTTAGTTTACTTGTTACTACAGTAGCTAACTGTAACTGTCAGCTGCTGTTTGTGGGCAACAGAACCAGGTTCAGCAGCCAGTGAACACTACCGGTCACCGGCCGTGTTAAATGGGAGCTCTCAGTTTGGAAAAACTCAGCTAATAGGACTGCTTTAGCTGCATGGTGATGGCTGTAACACAGCATTATTGGGTGCTGTAAAAGTCCCCCCCTAGCTGCCTGTTATACAGGTAGCATGTAACCAATAAGCACTTTGCTATACTGTAAATGCTGATATAGCTATGATAGGCCAATATCAACCCAATAACATTGCAAAGCCGATATATCGGTGAGACTCTACTGTATGACAGATATCAACAGCTACAGAAGAGCTTCCGGGCACTTAGGTTCAGTCCTCCCTGTGTTAGAGGCTCTGTTCAGGCGTCTCCCTTTTCCTCCAAAGTGGCTGGTCATCTAATGTACAGCTGTTGCTCTGACAGAGGAGTGACGTTCACTGAACTGTGTCGGCTTCACAACAGCACCACAGGATATGAGCTCCACGAGCAGATTCTGCTTCATGCTCAGCATGGGAAAGTCACAGTTCAGTTTAAGTTATTGAAGTCACTTCCCCTCTCCGTGGCATTGATTATGATTTTTTTTTATTCCCTCTCTAGCAATGCCAGGCAGATCAAATAAATCCTTTGGCATGTGATCTGCTGTCTCTCTTGTTGTCTATGAGTGTTCAGAGGCTTCTCCACATCACAAGGACTTTTTGGCTCTGGATTCACATTGGCATTCAGAAATGTGGTGAGGTGGGGAGGATTTCTGACCTCGGTCATGGGTTAAGCCTTGACATGGCGAGGAAGTGTATTTGGCACCTCCTGTGGTTGAGAACAGAGAAGTGAGCTGCCCACAAGACTCAGCCAGATTATAAAAGGCTGCATGAAGATCCTCACGTAGCCATTCCTTCTTCCTGGTACACTTACAGCATTACTGAATGATTAATGGTGACTGGGAGGTAATTCAGCTCTGCTGGAAAAGGGAGAGCCTCTTTACATCAGTAAATGTGTATAAACTTGTCTAATAAATCCCAGCCGCAGGATCGCTCTCTAAGTAGTCCTCTCACTTCAGTCCCTGATGACCTTTTTTCTGGGAGTTTTGACTCATCCTCAGTGAGGGTCTAATGTTGCCCTGTGTCATTTTCATTTATTGTTTTCATAATGCGGGTGTTAAGACCTCTGAGACTAACTGTGATTAAGGGCTATGCAAACTTGACTTGACCTGACTATAAATTCTTCTGCTCTTGGCTAATAATGGAATACCTCGACCCAGTGTGCTCTGCATTGCGTGTGCAACATCTGGGGTTTGGAAAACACAAAAACTGTTGTGAAATCATTTGAATTCCAATCCAGATTAAAAACAACAACAGCGCCATGCAAAGGAAAAATATCTCCACTGTGCAGGCTCTATTTTTTGCACAATCTAACACAAAATATATTGCTACTGATGTGAGATTAAACGTCGAAGACAATGCCCAAAAGCAGCTGTGGAGTGAAATACATAACTACTAAATTACAGCTCGAGGTTGATTTTTATTACAATTTATTTGGTAACATCAAATGTGTAAGGAACAATCTATGATACACATTTACATTGAAAAAGTGGATGCTAAAGTGAGGAAGAGATGGATGAGTGATATAATGTTGGGGTTAAAGGGATGGTCCAAATTTTATTATGTGGGGCTGCATGAGGTACTTATTCATAGACAGTGTATTACCTACAAATGATGTCAATCAGCATGCCCCAGGTTTGTAGGAGCCCCCTAAAAAAGAGTCCTTTCCGATGGAAAACACAGGCCAAATATCACTCTCTCCAGACCAACCAGACTCCTTTTGCAAAAACAGTCATTTTAGCTCACAGAATACAGGAGTGGCTGGTCTACTGCTGCCTCGATTGGTTAGTTTGTTTATGTTATGGTGTGACTTGTGTGAGTCCAAACAAACCCTTTACAACACCAAAGTCACACAATAACACTAATAAACTAACTGATTTAGGCAACTGGAGACCAGCAACCCATGCATTCTGCAAAGTAAAAGTAACAATTTTGCCTATGGAGTTTGGTTGGTTTAGAGAGAGAGAGAGAGGTGTTTAGCTTATATAAGATATATACAGATAAGACAGTAAGGTAAAGCAGTCAAAATATTCTAAAGATATTGTACACTTAAACTGATTGAATTTTTTTAGCAGTGCATTTTAGTAGGCTGGCCCTGTCCACAACAGTTCATTGCCTAACTTCCTACACCAGTACTCCTACTGCCTCTCCAAATTTGAGCAATGCCTATAGCAATGCCATTTACTGTAGGTGATACACTAACTATGAATAAATACCTCAAACAACCACACTTCCAAAAAATCTGAACTATCCCTTTAAATAGTGGGCAGCCCATACGTGTTTCACTGATGTGTGTCAAAGTTGGTATGAGATGAATCATCAGCCTGCAATTACGTTTGATTGCTTGCGTAATCATTGCATGTCAGATGTCAGAAATGAGAAATACCCAGAGTGGTTTGTTAACATTGCTTGTTACTCTGAACAACAGCACGAAAGAATCACAGATCATAATCATACAATTTCTAATATGGAATTTAAGCTTGTAAAAGCACTGAGTTACTGCATTTGAGTTTTATTGTAACTGACAGTTGGCACTTTTACTTGAATAACTGATTTCAATGTGGTTCCTGATTAATTGCCTTAACTTTTGTGCCAGAGAACTTTAGTGGAGAAGCTATTCTCGTTTGTTAACATGTTGGACATGTAATCAGGGTCATACTCCCCCTGCCCACTCTGGTCACTGTCCCATAGTCGTTTGACCTTGTTTGCAGCTCCTCAGAGACCTTTTTCTAACCAAGATGGACTAGGCTAGTTTGCAGAAAAACTGGCAGGGAAGTTAGTTTGAACAGGAAAAGGAGAGATTAAAACATCTATAGTTATACAGTTACATCAGTAATGAATATGTCTGTGTAGGTTCTCTACGGATCAGTAATGAAGCCGTGGCAGTTAGGGGCCGACATGCTTGATTGCCAAGTCATTTTATAAACTAGTCCCCTGTTTCTAAAGTCTCTGTTGAGAGTTTGTAAGCTGCTGGCTGAGAGTTTTGTCCGTCCTCTGGGTCAGATCAGAGGACCTGTTGTGTCCCTGGGCTCCTGCTGTCAGGCCACAGAGGCTCCGGGCCTCATTACTCTCCACTCCCACACAGCTGAACTGCGTCATCTTTAACCTCTTTGCTTAACTCCATCTGTCAGAGGAAGGCCAGCATGCGTAGGGAGCAAAAACAAAACATGATGGGGACCCAGCATAATGGCCATAAAAGATTTTTCAACTTTATGGGTCATACTAGGGAGGGGGGTTTATGGGTAATTCAACAGCAGGTACTCTGGCTAATAGCCAAGAAGATCTGGACAGCAGCCAGCTAGTTGGCTAGTAGTAGAGTGTTTCCTAAAGAGAAACGGAGACAACTTACAGATGTAAAGTAATGAAAAATCCAATGCAGACAGGTTTCTTTGCCAGTTTAGTCCAAAAGACATGACAACTTCTTGTGACATGACCAGACTTGAAGATTCTGCAGACTTGGATTAAGTAAACTAGGTTTCTCTTTTACTTTGGATTGCACAACAGCAGTGATCGTAAGGGTGAGACATTGTTTGTTTCCAAGTCATGTGAAATGAAATGTCTTTGAAGAAGCTAAGTGAACCACTTTCACTGTGCTTTTAATCCAGGGAATGAAATGCAATAATAGACAAACACTTACAAAATGTGATCATCTTACATGAGAACATCAACCATGACTGGCTTGTTGAGTCGCTACTCTTACAACACACAGTATTAGGGCCACATTTTTTTTTCCAAGTTGAAATGTTGAGAGTAAAGTTGAACTTTCAGCATAAGTGTCAGGCAAAAGAAAAAACAAATCAGAGGAGAATAACGTCGAGAAGTTACGAATAAAGTCAAAACGTTGAGGATATTAGTAGTAGTATTAGTGCCAAGCATAAGAATAAATAAACCAGAGGAGGAAGATTTTCATTTTTTTTGTATCACGCAAATTAAGTCAAAATGTCAAGAATAAAGTTGAATATCATGTCGAGAATAAATTCAACATGTCGACAATGAAGTTGAAATGTTATGAATAAAGTTGAAATATGTCAATAATAAAGCTGAATGACAAAAAAAGCTTGAAGTGTCAGAAAAAAAGTTCGAATGGTATTTCAATTTTATTCTCAAAATGCAAAACAATCAAAAAAAAAACAAAACTTTGACTCATTTTTTCCCTTATGCTTGGCCCTCATACTCCTCAATGAGTAGTTCCAAGTAGATAATTCTGTTCAAAATGTTTTTATTTCCACCAATAAAAATTAGTCATTGCAGCAGTTCTTTGGCATTATGGCTGAGAAAAAACCTTCCACCATCATTTCACAAGAATTATACCATAGTTGGTGTAGTTTGAACAGGAGAAGGATTAAAAAAATAAAATAAAATCATGAAGATCATTGTTAGTAATAAAAGGTGAAAATTAATACTACTATCTGATCACTTTTGAGCTCAGTCAACAGACTGAAGGCTTTAACTAGCAAGTCTTTCAGCAGACTCACTGGTAAACAGAGTGAAATGTCTTGTAATTTCAGTGTGCTGTCCTTGGTTTAATTTGGTATGGTTTTGGAAAACCCCTCTTCAGTTCTTCTTGACTCTGGCAAATAATGATCCCAGCTGAATTGGGCATCATGCCATTATTTACATTGCTTTCCAAAAGGGTCTACTTTCAAACTTAACCTTATTCGGTGAGGGTGACGGTGTGGATAAACAAGCCACGGATGAAATGCAGGCTTGTGGTTTGGTAATCTCGGTCAACTAAATCTGCTCTTCAACAGAGTTTGGTGATTTGGGGGAAGCATGCAGAGGGGAAGTTCAGCAAAAAAGTCATAATCAGTCATAATCCAGACCAGTAAAGCACCTGCATCTCCAGCTTCACTCAGTGAAAACATATAGGCCTGGTTTTGGTCTGACTGGAGCTTGACTGTGAACACGAGACCACACAGGACAGAAAGCACTAAAGCAGAACATGTGAATACAAACACAGAGACAGCTAGACGAGTGAGAAACAGAGCTACCTCCCTGCCTCACTGATCCTCCTCATCCATCCTTTATCGAGAGCCAGATTCCACATCATCAACACCATGACTGCGACATTAATTCTCAGGCCTCTCACGGGGCCTGCAGGTCACTGTATCTATTCTCCACTGCTACAAAAGAAGGCCAGGTTCTGTTTTGTATACATGCGGTGGGTGAACCTACAATGACAGCGGTGCCATTACAGGTCTGACAGTCTCCAGCTGGGTCTCTAGGGTGGTCAGGTCAGGGCTTGTGATCATTGAGCACTGCCAAAACACCAAGAAATGTTAACAGAGCATGTGGTGAATGTGCCACAACAATTTCCCAGGCAATGTGGGTCAACGGAGCCTCTGAAATCCAGAGTTACTCTACAGAAATCTCTGGCACACTTTTAGTTGGGCTGTGATACAAAGTCAAGGCCGCAAAGTAGCATAAATAAACATGTGTTACAATATGATTTTAAAATACATACGGTGCCTTAACCATACATTTTAACGGTCATGAAACACAAAATGGGAATCCTTAATCCTGCATAGCTTTTCTGTTTCCAGTTCTCTACTTGCACAAAGTGCAGTAATGTGACTTATATCAGTTTTACAAGCTGCATGTCTGTTGTCAACATTAAGTTTGCCTACAAACTCAATGATTTTTCATTCTTAAGTTAGTTACTTCACTATCCACAGTTGACTTGGAACATATTGATTTACTGTTAGTTTAGTATATAGGGTTTTTGAGCATTTTCATAATCACTTAAGTGTCTTAGATAACCTTTAGCAATTGTTAGCTAGCTAGCTAGCACTGTCACCTTCAGTCAAGCTTGCCAAAACAAAGTAAAACTCACCAAAAGCATCTTGGCTCATCTTTCCACTGTCCCAGCAATCGCCAAAGGCTAGCCCAGGGCTAAGATTAATTAGTTAGCTTGCCAGCCACAGCATGGTATGTTGGATTTTGATGCCCCCACTTTTCAATGATCAAATCAAATCTCTCCCGACTTCCTTTCCTGTTTCACTCTGAAATACATCACAACACAGAAACTAGATACTCTAGAAATGCAATTTCATCAGCTTAGCTTACCATAATGACCAGAAACAGAGGGGAACAGCATTCTTGGCTCAGTCCAAAGGTAACAAAATCCACTAGCACCTCTCCAGCTCATTAACAGACATGTTATATCTTGTTGCTTTAAACAACAACAAACAAAAAACGAAGTGCAATAATGACAAACTGTGGTTTTATGATGGTTCATGTGCTGTATCATGTCTTAACTGAGAGCAGTTACTTGGCTGGTTTTTCATGGTCTCAAGGTGATGACAAAAATCCATGAAGTTGTTGTGCGTGACTGAAATGGAACCTGACCTCCAAATGAAAACTTGACAATTTTTGTACAGGTTACAAGCTAGCTTTTCTGCTAATTGACCCATGTTAAATCCCACCTTGTTTTTTCTCTGTGCTCCAGTAACAGTTGAGTAAACTTAGTGCCTGGCGGAACCTTGGTCAACCTTCTCCCGTCCTATTTCCTGCACTTTGAAATGCTACATCTAGGCTCATGTATGTGAAAAAGAAAACCATATTTTGACGATGGTTAAAAGATGTTGCTGGGAAATCTGTAAAAGTGGCCTATGGCTACATCTTAAATAAGCTAAATTTAGCAAAGCGCTAACTGGCTAGCTAACAATTGATGTAGATTGGCTAGTGTTTTGCTCATATTACCTATCAGATGTAATTAGCAAGTTAAAAAATGGTGTAGATAAGCTAATTAGTTAGCCAGCATTATGCTAACATCAGCAAACTTAAGATGTGACTGTGGCTCCCCAGCAACATCCTTTAACCATCTTTAAAATTTGATTTTCTTTCCAATATAGACAAGCCTTGCACATAGGATATCTAAAGGCAGGAAACAGGAAAGGAGAGAGTCGACCAATGTTCTAAAAGGGCCAATTATGCTAACTGTCTCTTGGCTCTTTAATACACACATTTGAGAGTGGTATCTACTACTCAGCAAGAAAGCATATAAGCTCATTTCCAAAACTATTCCTCTGTCTAAGATTCTTTTTCAAGATAAAGATAATTATATCCTTTAATATTATATTTTGCCTTCTGCAGTGAGTTTGGAAACATTACAAACAATCATGTGTTCTTGGAGTGGTTGTCTAGTTTCTGAAAAAGAAAAGTAAAATAGGGTCAAGTGACAGGGGAGAGGTAAGGGTCCATAAAAATGTTGATTTAGATAAACACCATTTCCTCAGTATAAGTCCATTAATGCATGCACAAATGTCCCCCTAAAGACACACACACACAAACACACACAACCAATGTATAAACCATGCACATCGTCCGCAAACATACACACACACACGACACAGGTCTTGAGATAAGGCTGACCGGTGGTAATTGTGGTCTCTATTACAGTAAACGCTGTTCTCCCTGTGTAAACCACAGTAAATTACATCCAGATGGGAGATTAAAGCTTGGTGAGTAGACGGCTGCCCCGAGCGCCACCGCTACTCCTCCTCTGCAGGAGGAAGGAGAAATCCATATTTCCTGATTGCGATTGCGACCCCCCTTGGGCCGGGACATTACAACTGGGGAGAAATACCACAACAACGCAAATAAGAGCCCTATCAGTCAGCAGGTCACTACCACCACATAACCCTGCATGCAGAGAGCTACAAAGACGTGCAAGCGTGTGAGAGACCCAGAGAGAAGGGAGAGTTTTTAATGTTTGATTGTGGATAACTGAGCTGCATCTTGATTAAAACTAACTCTGTTTGATCATGAGGAACTGAAACCTGCTCATGATTTTGACTGTTGATGTTTTGGATATTTATGAATCACTTCTTCTGATGAAACTCTATTGTAACTGGAAATGTGATGTCACACCATCAACACTTGGAAAAACACACCATAAACACAGAGGCACGTGCTCTGCGATACAGATGGTCAGACTCAAGTATTGTTTTGTGAACATAAAGGAAGCACCTGTGTAACGTCACGTCCTACCACACACAGATACAAGTACAGAAGCTGAGACTCAGAGACATTTTTGCTCAAAGACATCAGGAAAATACTTCACGGGTAAAGTGATGAGTTTAACCGCAAAGTCAAATGAATCAGGACAGAAGTTTTTCCTATATTTGGTGTCTATGACCTTCCTTAAAACAGACAAAGAATGTGTAATCTCATACCAAAGAGGCTTATAGTTCTTATCCTTCACTGATTTTCTCAATATAACAGAAATATTTTTAAAAGCTGAGCCCTGAGTTGTGCAGGAGTTCACGTCTCCAGCAATCAAGTGGAAATGCTGACTAATACTAACTGTTGATGCAAATTTTCATCTGCATTCTTATGCACACAGTCACTATGACAATAAAGACGAGGTATTGCACACAGACAATCTCTTTGTTATGCTTTTAATAATAAGGTGGGGAAAAATGTCGAATGGGCAGGAGCCAACAGGCACTGCAGATTTTGGCAAAGCTCTTCCAATCTCATAGTGAAGCAGGATTTAAGCAGTGATATTCAGTGTTGTAGTTTAAACACAGGCACATGCACACACTCTGCACACGCACAATGTGTGGTTTATAGTTAAACACAGGAAGTGCCAACAGGAGAATGTGTCGAGGAATGTGAGCAAAATAACTGGTGGATGACAGTTATATCATATTCTCCATTGGACAGCCTCACTGATAGGGTGACCAAGAGGGCACCATTGTTCAAAAGGGAAACCCAGGTGCTTCCACTCTCTATCAAGACCAACATATGTGAGAGACCAGGACAGTTTCAAGAGAGCGAATCAAAACTGTAGATGTCAATAGAGAGCACACATGGTGTGAAATCACAGGTATCAAGACAATGTTCCATCTGTTGTATGTATGGCAAATATTAAGCTGCTTGTTGATAAATCACATTATAATATTTCTTATGCAAAAAGAAACTGTGTCTAATGACCATGGCCTACTTGACCTTTACAATCTATAATACCAATGACTGCTAGCTTAGTGCTATGTATATAGTTGCAAGCTTTGAACGTGTGGGTAAGATGAAGCTTAAGTTGTAACAGTAGTGATAGCTACCAAATTGGCATATGACGATGTCCACTGTGAAATTCCTGTAGTTTAGTGGTTAAGGGTAAAATTATTTAAAAATCCTAAAGTATTGGAAATAACGTTTGTTGTCAGTTAATGAAAACAATTCGTATTTAATGGCTGCACAGACCACCGCTGTCTGCAACACTTCCTCTGCTTCTGCCTCTTTCATAAGAGGTACATTATTACAATCTCCTTCAGCGTTGCCATGTTTGATGTTGTCGGAAACTTTTGGCTCTTCTTCTTCTTCAATGGGATAACTTTTGACTCTGAGCAGCGCACTCTAGTGAATGTATTGCAAAACATCCATTCCAAAAGATGCATGAAAATACATAGTTTGAAATGGACGTATCTATTTTTGTATGTAAATGGAGCATAAACAAGGCTTTCGAGACTCAAAATAAAGCTTGCTGAGAAACATTTCAGGTGACAGTTGCGGTTTGGTTGTGGTTTAGGCAACACAATGACTTTGGGAAAACACCATGGGTTGGGTTAAAATAACTACTTCCTTACAACAATCAGCACTGAATATTGGCTTCACACAGGAACCAAACCAGTCTCGTGTGTAAAAGTCCTGTGTTATTACCTACAGGTAATAACACAGGACTTTTACACATGAGACTCCTCCTCCTAACATGGACATTCTCACTCTTCAAGATCCAGTGTGTAAGGTTTGTGGCCACTCTAGGCTCTCCTACACGCTTGGAAGGGGAGGTTAGATGGCTCGCCAGATGCTACTAAATCCTACACACTGGCCCTTTAATACTACATTCATCCTCTGCTCATGCCATTATTGCCCCTTTCTGGAGTTGCACTTCCCATACATGCATTTACTTTTCATGCCTAGAGGAGGCAAAATGTGATGCAGACCTGGTATCTAGTGGATTGGCGGGTCCATTTCACACTTTGGCCTGAGAACTGATGCATAATGGGACATAAGTAGGCATTACATTAATCCATGAGGTCACAAGAAACAAAAAGGTTCAGTACTGCTGCAATGCACTATTATAACAATCTAACAAGCTTAAATCAATATGAAGAGTAAAACAGCACGCAAAGAGCCACAATAAACATCTCCCCTGTTTCATTAAACACATTTAAATCAGAGGTTTTCTTTTGATAATAAATGACTGTCATGTCTCTCTCTCTCTCTCTCTCTCTCTCTCTCTCTCTCTCTCTCTCTCTCACACACACACACACACACACACGCACACGTCTTAAATCTCTGGTAGTAAAGCAGAATTATTAAGTAAACCCCACCCTCTCTTGGCTGCTCCACGTTTCATAGCGGACGTGAATGACTGCATGAGTCACAAGGCTGCTGACAAAGCTCCAACTGTGACAGTGATGAGAAATCATCATTATCAATTAGTGGCACATAGTTATGGCCAGAGAATCACTAAGACAGACATTTATAAATAGTATTCCCAACCACATGACCAATGTTTGCTTTTTCCACTTTGGTAAGCCAGTCTGACAGTTTACTGTGGGAGCTGGCAGGACAGACACCTACCAGAGGAGTACGAGAAAAGAAAAGAGTGTTGCCTGTCTGCTAAAAATGTGTGACATTTGGTTCCTGAGACGTAGTTATGGCCAAACCTTTAACAACCTTTCCTTTTAAAGCCAATCTTTCAACATAATGCAATGAGTGGCAAATAGAGGGTTAGAGAAAGACCTCAGATATAACAAGCTCAGACCCTCATACACAGTCTGTATGAGCTGACGGACTGGTTGTTGAATCTCAGGATCATTTGGTTTACATTTGCTGTCAGTCTTTTGGGCAGCGGGGAGCCATTTAACCTGCTACATGTTGAGGGCCCTGGATTTTGTCACTCCTATTTTGACTGAGCAGGCCATGAGCTGATTATGAGGATTAGTGGCGATGTGGTGATCCCATGCCTCTCCCACTCACTCTCAACTCAGCAACAGCTGCAAAGTCTCCGGCTTGAGAATTTAGTGGTAAATGGAGCTTTTTCTAACCTTGAGAGCCTGAGAGCATGAGTGTAATACTTCTTTAAAGGGACAGTTCACCTCAAAATCAAAATTCATCAATTATTAGCGCAATACCATGGTCATGTGATGCCTACTGCATTGAGCACATTATCGTCATCGCCACAAATTTTATTTTGAAAGGTCAATCTCATGTTTGAGATCAGTGCATTGATCAATTAATGCACAGGATCAGCGCTGTCACACACAAGTGAGGATCACAGCCTGTGACTGGTTGACAGATTCAATCCTAGGCATTGTGGGATTGCCAGTGGCAACATCCTAACAACAACAACTGTTTTCAAGATGAAAAAACTGATAAATAACTACAGAACACATTGGGTGTTGGTTGGCACTGGAGATGACATTTTAAAGGTACAATGTTGATGTTAGCATTAGCGTAATATTAGCCTTTCCTGCTCAGCTTACTTTGAAGCTAACTCTTCACTTTTCCAGCAGTTGGGAAATAACAGACGGGACATTTCTTGGTCTTGAGAAGCTGTAGCGTTTATTAACTGACACACAGTAACCTGTACTGTACGTTTACTGCCAGACTGACAACTTGCTGCGTTTACACTACATCTTTATGACATTTACGTCACTCTCAGCCTGCTACTTGCTCTCCTTCACTTGCATGCCGCAAACACTTAAACACTGCCTTATTCCTTGAAGGAGCAACGCTACGCTGAGGACAGTATACTTTAATAAAGTCCTGTACTACGTAATTATTAAGGCAGTTGCAGAGTACGGAATATGTTGCTTTGTCACCGCAGTAAGAAAAAATCCATACCTATTAGTTGTGAGCAGTTTCATTTTGGAACTGTTTTCTTTCTACTGAACTACACCCCCCAACCGTATCACCGAGCATAGGGAAGCGTGCATCTACTCATGGGCAAGAGACTCATACTCATAACAATGCGGGATGTAAACATTAATGACTTAGTGAATCCTCAGAAGAGCTGTAACATTAGCACCACTGAGCCAGCTGGAGTGGTGATATGGTTGGTGGGGTGTAGATCAGTAGAAAGAAAATGAAACCCCCCCCAACAAGGTTTTTAGATTATTGTGAATACACGGGTCATGATTTTTGGAAAGAGACATTGCTGTAGAGTTTTTCAAATGCATTTTTTGGCACTTTGAGCACTACAAGCAGAGTACCATCTAGTTCCATTATATTCAGAGAAAGCATACATCTCTGTGGATGATACCTCCAAAACTTGGCAACTCACACCAAAAGTTTTGATTTGGGGGCGAACAGTCCCTTTCAGCTGACTGCAGCCTGTCCAAAGGGAAGCTGCTGCAGTGTTCGACAGGCAGCAGCAGCAGTGTATGAAGTGTGACAGCGGCAGTGAATGGACACAAGAATAGCCTGGTTTTGCATTAAACATGAGAGCCATCAGAGATAGCTGCCAGCCCCCAGCCACCTCGGGAAGAAATCAGACACTGAATGGGTTTAAGAGTTGGCACGAGTCCCGCTGTCCGATGGCACCTACTCTTACAAGTGTTTCTGCAGTGCAACACAGGCCTTTGAATGAGTTCTCACTCCAGTTTCGGTTCTGTCCTGCTCTGGCACATTTTCATTATAAGACTAAAAGGCAATGCCAAGGAACAGAGAACAGACTGGCTTTGTACTACTGCCAGCCTGACAGTGATATCACTGGCCCGAAATTAAGTTTCAATAGAGTTTTTTTTGCACACACATTACACACACACACACACACACACACACTGGTTCATCTTCATCATGGTGATTATTCACACTGCATGTACCCATTAAACATGTAGATATATGCTGAGATAAAAGAAGACTGAAAGGCTGAAAAGCTGCGAGTGCAGATGAAAAGACTGAAGACTGTAAACTTTCTTGCCAGTTTTACCTGACACTCTGCCAACACTTTTAGTCTGTCAGACTAAGCAGCTTGCTAACTCACCAGGATCTCTTACCATCAGTGGTGGAAGAAGTTTTCAGATTCTTTACTTAAGTAAAAGTAATACAACAGTGTGAAAATATTCTACAAGTGAAAGTCCTGCATTCACTCTCCAGCCATGCATTGTATTCTATTAAGTCATCAAATGTTTATGGCGTCACTGAGAACCACAAATCTCTAAAAAGTCAACTTTTCATGGGTGAAACAGTCTGTTTTCAACTTTGTCACAATACATTTTCCAACCAATCCAAGCAGGTTTTTAAGAAGTTTATTTAGTTTAAGAAGATTTTTCTCAAATGAGAATGAGTATGAAAATTTGTAATCTGAAATGTAACTAGTCACTAAAGCTGTCAGACAAATGGAGTGAAGTAAAAGTACATTATTTCCCTCTGAGATATAGTGGACGAGAAGTATAAAGTTGTATAAAATGTAAGTTCTTTTGGGGTTCTTGGTGTGTTTCTTCATAGAAATATAACAGAGATCAACAGTAAGTACTAAAAGTAAAAATTAAAGACGTTTTCAGAATTTTAGGTGATTTTCTTGCTAATCTACCAGGGAGTGTCCCAAATTACCTGACTTTACCCTAAAACTGCAGCCTAATCTGAAAAGTAACAAGTAACTAAAGCTGTCAGACAGAACTTTGAATTTGCACTACAGTACAGAGTAGTAGGCTATATAAAGTATATGTAGTACTGTCCACAACTGCTGCAAGGTTTTAAAACTACTTCGTATTAAAATTCAAATATCTATCTTATAAGAGAGTTTCCTTGATGGAAATGTACACTGTAGAAGAAAAAAACGAAAAAGGATCAGATCACACAAGAGAGGGAATAAACCCTGTCTGTGAAGCTGGGCTTTAAAGTGTAATGCAGCTGTAATTATAAGCTTAGCAAACTTCGCCAAATATAACAGTGAGTCACTTTACATCATGTGTTCCACAGACAGAGTGATGCAGTTTGTCACGTTTCATCTTATGAATGAACCGAGCAGACTGGCGCTCATTCAAAACGTGGTGAAGGTGTCAAAACACTATGAGTTATTATCACTTCATCCATGTAGGCTTCTGGTGACTCAAACATGGATATTTGACTATATAAAGGGTTATGAATAAAATAAAACAACAGGCAAATTGTTTAATATTATATCAAAAGTTGCAGGAGTAATTGCATTGTAGTTTTAAGTAGACCCAAATCGTGTCAAAATCTTCATATAATGAATCTAATTTTGGGTTAAAACGAGAGAAAATGCCCTTCTTCTCTTGCTGAGCATAAAGTTTTACTTACCTGTGCAGGTGAGCAGAGCAGCAGATAAAGAGCCACCGCAGTCTGGATGATAACACCGAGTTTCATTTCGCGATGTCTGCGAGTGGAGACGGGGGTAATGGCTCCCGGTGCACACAATTAAAAAAACAGAAAGAAAAGAAAAAAAAAACAATCCAACAAATCCCAGACTTCTCAGAAAATACAAAAAAAAGATGCTGACCCGGAATTTCCAAGTTGTCGGTTCCCGGTGGTTTAGTAATACAGAGATGGAGTGGAGTCACGTAGCCCCGCTGCCGCGTGTAACCTGATGAAGTAGATGGTGCTTACTAATGAATAAGGCCCCAGAGGAGAACCGGAGGTGCTGGGACAATAAAATAATACTGTCAAGAAAAATAAAATGTCTTTGTATTCACATTTACAATCAGCCGAATTAAAGCACAAAGCCTAAAACGACTCTGTCTGCAGCAGGGGACAGTAGCAGCCGGTTTTCACAAAGCATTTCAGTGCACAAAGTCAAAAAAAGATTCTACTCAGTCCAGAATCGCTCCAAAAAAAAAAAAAAAAAAAAAAGTTTCAGTCCTGCTCTGAGCGCCAGTCGACAGAAAAGCACACTTGCCTCTAATTGCCCCACACTACCTTTTCACAAGCTGGTCATGTAAATCTCCTCCCCTTCTCCTCTGTGCGCTCCTCTCTGCTCTGCTTCATCTGCCTTCACAGAACTCACTGATGATGAGATGAGGCTTTTTTTTTTCTCCCTTTCAAGCTTCATGTAACATGTAATGGTCGCTGACACTGCTGCTGATGCTTTACTTCTTAATTCTAGACTATACACCACAGGTGATTTACACCACAGTATACACAGGCATGCTGAGAAACTGCTTCTGAGTACTCAGAAGCTATTCGGGCAAGGTAAACACCCAGAGATCTTTTTCTTTTGTGGTGACATGGATGGTATACTCACTGCTGGCCCAGCAAGGCTCCAGGATGCACAGAGACAGTGGTGGACTTAGGCTGTCTGAGGGGCAGGGGCGGAAACCACAAAAAGGGGCACCAGCAGTATGTGGTGGGGCACCAGTCTGCCACAAGTCATGATGCACTTAACCATGCTTTCTCCACTGCAAGGGAATCCTGAACCCTTATAAAGTTGCTAACTAGAACTAGAACTAGAGTTCTTCAGCTTGTCCCCATAGGAGTAGAGTAGAACATCTTATAAAGGTTCTACTTGGAACCTCTTCAGAGAGTTCTACCTAGAACCCACCACAAAGGGTTACACCTAGAGCCATCTCTGAAAGGTTTTTACCAAAACCTGCTATGAGATGTTCAACAGAAACCTTTATGGTATAACGGTTCCACTCAGAACCCTCTCTGGGGGCTCTATCCAGAACCTCTCAATCTTCTAAGGGTGTTAACAAGAACCCATCCAGGGGGTTCTACAAACAACCCTTTTAAAATTCCAAGGGTTTCATCAAGGACATACCCCAGAGGTTCTACAGGGAACCCTCCTTTATAAGGGTGCAAAGAACCCTTGACGAAAGAGTCCTTCAAGGATTTCAGCAATCCTTCAAGAATTCTTTCTTCAAAAATGGGTTCTTTGGATCAAAAGGGTTCTTAATGGAACCCTTAGTCTTACAAAAAGAGTTCTTCAAAGGCAAACGGTGCTGGGTAAAACCTCAGCCCTTCAGGAAGAACCCTTTTGGAAACCTTATTTCCAGAGTGTAGAGGGCATTTTACCATGTTTTCTCCACTTGATTGGTGCCCTAGAACATTGTTTCCCAAACTCTTTTCCTGGGGACCCATTTTTAAAAAATGACAAACCATCGCGACCCATATCACAATAAGCCATATCAATACATTTCATGAAAAATTCATTCCTAAACATAAACGTTCCTGAATATTTTTACTGCCATTTCCACATCTCCCTATATTAACTTGATGCTTAATTGAAAGCATATACACATTTTAAAACTTTAGAAATTAGATATAAATTAATTTATAACAGGTCATCTTATTGTTTTTATTTCCTACGAGATAGGACATTTTAGCCTACTTCATTAATGAGACAAAATAAGTGTCTTTAGATGGAATTAATAGGCTCTTGTTTTTTCCTATCATTAGTAAAACAATAAACACATTTAAAATGTTTTACAAAAGGTGTACTGCGCATATACATCCTAAATTTGTAGAATTTCCTCCATAGTCTTTCATTTATTTGGGGACCCAAATAAAATCTCCTGTGACCCACCTGTGGGTCCCGACCCAGTCACATTTTCTCCATTGGAAGGCCGCCCTAGTGGACATTTTATCATGTTTTCTCCACTGGGCCATTCCTGAGAACACTTTATCATGTTTTATCTACCATACGAGCATCCAGGAGGGCCCATTTGCATCTTTTTTTTTTCAAAACTGCCCCCACCCCTCTGAGTCCACCAGTGCACAGAGATTTTCCTCAGAGGCTTTAGTGTTAAGTCAAGTTTGCAGAGACAGAAAAGGAGATTCCATTACTGTTGACACATAGAGTTAATCTTCAGTGTGGGACTTGTGTGTTTGGAGAAACCTTGGAACGAAAGGATTCCATGTGGGCTTCCACACATTCCTCCAACACTGCTGAATAGCTCCACTGCCTCCTTCTATTGTACAAGACCACACTCACGAGTGGTGGTGGTGTTTCTTAACATCACAAGGACTTTAAGCAGAGGAAGCCATCCACCCCCATTACAATCATCATCCTGGACAGAGCGTCAGTAAATGCAAACAATCAGGGATTTTGAGAGACATTTCCCCTAATTAAGCTGGGCAATATCACAGTAGTTTTTTCCTAAATTGTATCTCTTACATGGCAATGATGGATGCTCTTCGAAAATTCAGGGAGAGGACAGAATGTAAGCAAAGCAAACAGTGATTCATCAGGGAATTGGACTCTACAATTATTCTGTTCTAGCCCTGTCTCTCTCACTGTGCTGTCATTGTCTGGGTGGTGAAAGTTTTCTTTCACAACAGTATCAATCTTCTTTTTCCGACCGTCTATTTATCCGCCTTATTGCCGCAGTATTGCAAGTGTAGATGGACAAAAGACTACCCAGAATCTATTTTCTGTTTTGTATGTCGTCAAATTGAAGTTGAGATGAAATGAAAAATGCTATTTTTTAATCCCTTTTAGATCACATCCCCAGTCATATTGCCTATTTAATGAAATCCCCCCCCCCCCCAAAAAAAAAAAAAAAAATCCAAAAAATCTATTTATTTGTTTTCTTATATCAGCATACAATCATGTTTTCCTCCTGTAAAACAAAATAGGATGTATGCTTTAGTATCAATCAATCCACAAATCAATCAGTCCTCAGCTTTTAGCAGCACAGAGCTAAAGTTCAAGATGTTCCCCCCAGTAAATTATTTCTAAATAAATTATGCAATTGAAAAAATATATTTTACAGACGCTGATTCCAGTTTCGCAATAGTTCACACACAAACACAAGATGTTTTGAAGGTTTTGTTTATGGTCCCCCTATCTATCCTGTTAAGTGGTCTGAACAGCGATCAGCGTCAATCTCCTGTCATGGGGCCAGTCAATATGTGTACGTTTGTGTCCAACACTTAATCACAGATTAATTAATGATGTTACTGAGTAAATGACGTGTGCCGATTGTGCCTGTAGATCGAAGTGGAGCAGAAAATAGTCTTAGTCGTGGTGTAAGTACAGTTTTTGCTATAAAAAATATGGCCCCACCATAAAACATCTGCTTTTAAAATGGAGTTTGGTTTAACAGGCTATCCACTCGAAAAAGCCCCTGATTGAAAGACACGATTTTAATGAGCATAAACAATAATCAAAGTAAAGACAGCGGTTCCCTGCACGGATAAGGGGTAAATTGTTTTTCTGCACCCTTGGTCCCAACATTATGTCCCACTAGTCCTTTTTCACTCAAAAATATGTCACAATATAGAGGCTAGATACTCAACATCAAGAAAAAGTAATGCTGCTGTACTGTGTATTAATATAGTGCAAGTGATTTTCATGTTTTGTTTCAGTTATTTTGAATAGAAGAGCTGAACACCATCTCTTCTCAGACTTTTGTTTGCTCAGAGGACAGAACCAGAGTCTTACTGCCAAGTCATCTGCTCAGTGATCTATCTGTGTTTTTAAAGGTGCACCGGCAGATAGGGCCGAATAAGATGACTCAAATTGTTTGCACTTTAAATACACGCTGACAAGACAAGCAAACCTGGCTCGACTGATAGCGTATTCCAGGGAAGACGAATCTGTGTGTTGCCAGATTGTGAACCAACCTTGAGGCCTTCACTGCTTTTGCTAAAACCATAAAGCATGATAGTGTTAGTCATGTGTCTTCTTGCTGTTGTGTTTGGACAAAAAAAGTGTCACTCCTGTTTAGATTAATTATTAGCATTTTCAAAGATTTATTCAAACAAGACACTACCCATTTGAATGATGTCTCCTTAATGAAATCAAGATCCAAAAAGAGAGACAGGCTTATTTCCAGCCTACTGTGCAGATATATCAGGCTCTAATCAGGAATTTAGAAAAACTTCATTATTTCTTCATTATATCAAGAATGTTTGAAGGCTTGAACTCATCCAGAAATAAAATATAAAGATCAAAATATCAACCAAAACGCTTCTCTAATTGGGTTTTGTGATAAGGCTTCAGCTGGCTGAATCAGTGAGTCCCTCGCAGTCGGCAGTGTCTCTTGATGTTGTGAGGACCAAATGGGTGGCTCTCAGGAACTGGAGTGCCAAAGTAAGCACATTTCCCTTTTGCTGTTGACCCCTCATTTTCCCAGATTGCTGAGTAAAAAGTAAACAGATGAACAACATTAATGATGTCCATTCATCATTGTTGGGGCAGCTTTAGTTTCCTCCACAGTGGGGCCTTCAAGGGGAAGGTGGAGAGCCAAGGAGCCCCTTAACTTTGAAGGATCTCATTAACAATAGTTAGAGTCCTACAGGGAGACCAAAGTCTCTGTGGAAGACAGAAGTCAACTGTAATTACTATGGATTTATTCATCGTCCATGTATCATCTTTGATTTAAATGATCTGAATTTAGCTGAGTACTTATTGTACCATGGAAATAGACAAGTTTTTATGCTTTAACTTATCGGTATGAAGTAAATGTTGATTGCACAGTGTGATGGCTAAAGAATAATTAGACCATCCATGTTCAGATTGTTTTTCTGTCTCCATTATAGACTTAATTAATTAACAAATTCCCTCTTTTTCTGCTAACTCGTTCTTCCACCCTGATGTCAACCCCTGCTATAGTTAATTGTTTGTGTGAAGCTATAGGCTAATGTTACTCAAATTATATGTAATGGAAATCATTACAAAAGCTTATACTGGATTGTAGAAGAAAAAAGGTGAAAAAATACACCAGTAATCATGTGTTGAGTTAATTTACTTTTCTTCTTTAGATAAACTTGAATCTTTGACTTCTAGAAACTCAGAAAAATCTATATTTCAAAAATTGTTCACAGTTCAACTTGATTTGTCATTATTTGAGTGCTTGAAAATTTAAAAAATGGCCACTGAAAATAGTAAATTATTTACAATTTTTCATTTTTACTGAAATGAATGTACTCATCAAGTTTTAAAATATAATATTTTTGTTTCAACTCAAATATGAAATGAAATATTCAGAAACCTAAGATCTTGAGTTTAATTTAGAACTCAGAAATCTGGTGATGTTGCCGTGAAATTATGAGTTTTATCCACTTTTTTTTTTTTTTTTTTACAGTGTGTACCTGTTCCCAGATTTAATATAAAATTGATACAATTTCAATATATCTCTTCAATAAACATCCTTCTTTCTTCTGTCTAAATGGAAAGTGAGCCAGTATCAAAGTTTGTTTGCCCTGTCAGGTACACTGTAAAACATCATACATCAATATAGTGGAATCAGTTCATCTCTTCTTGTTAACTTTTTTCTTGTTAACCTTTTTCAGACCATTTCAGAACTTATAAAGATGAGTTGTTCTGACTTGAAGCCAGTGAGTTGATTTAATGTACTGCTGTGAGTTCACTAAATCCCAGCATGCAGTTGTTTGAGAGTTAAAACTCTCCTCAGACCCCTCTCTTACATAATGGAAACTTACTGTGTGTCTTTAATACATTTATTATTAAAGAGACAAGATTATTTTTTTCTTTTCTTTTTTTTTAATTTGTAAGACCACTTTGAACATATTTTTCAACCCATGTTCAGTTCACTCATATTTTTAAAGCAGCAGGCAGGCAGCAGCATTTTAAGGCTGAACCAGCTTAAAATGATTTAGTTTTTCCCAGAGTGGTGCCCACTGTGGTCTTAGGTTATTGTTAGATGTATTAGAATAAGGTAGGGGGGAACACATATTGACAAGGAAACATATTTCAACACAACACCTGTTGTCTTTGCTACAGTGCACAATGATAAAACCACTTGGAAATGCTACAGGGATAAAATGTCTTTTTGCACATTAAACACGAAAGCCAAAGAAAGCACATGTACAAGAATGGAAAACAACCTGAACAGGAGGATTCTAGGAGATGATGTAATATGACTTTACTCATGTTAAACCACCTGGACAGCAGACCCAAACAGGATACAACAATATCTAACTTCCAGACACGTTCTTCCTGTCATTAATTAGCTGTGACAAACCATGAATCTTTTCCTCCTGCACCAACTGTATTATTAGGAAGGAAACTATATTTGACATAGTGGGTAAATAGGAAGTGCTCCAGCCATGAGTAAAAAGCTGCTTACTGTTGCCTAAGGTGATTAGCATTATATCACAACAAGTTCTTTCATTTAAAACATGTCAGATCCTGTTTACACTTCCATGTTACAGTGACATATTTTTGTCTCAAACACATTTTTGTTCCAAGGTTGTCAGGTGTCATCCTGTTTTCATGCCCAGTTGGTTCGTGTGTGAGCATTGTTTCATTATTTAGGAAACCAGTAAACATGTTAACAGACAATTGGAGGTTATTTTAGTCTGGAGGTATCGTGAATCAGTTCTTGCAGAAATCTCCAGATACTATTTAACTTCATGCAGCTGCGTCTTGGACATCACAATGTCAGCTGGCGGAGGTAATCCACAGGCTAACTGAGGATTTAATTCTTGTTGTCACAAGAAAATATGGTTGACTTTATTCTGTTTAATGTGAGGAGCAATTACAGCAAATCATATGGCATTTGATCAATGCTGAACAAAAGCTTCCGATGAGAGAAATGGAAAAGATATGATACACTTCTGGCCTCTGACACAACTTTGACATTTTGGGAAATACATGTATTTGATGTGTTTCTCCAAAATTTTGATTAGAAAATTATGTCTTGTGCTATCAGACACGCAATACATGTTCTACTGCTTTGAGTTTGTGTCACATTAAAACAGTACGAAATCGGGGCGGACGTTTAGCTCAGTGGGTAGAGCGTCCGACCCATATATTGAGGCTGTAGTCCTCTGCAGCGGCCGCTGGTTCGACTCCCGCCCTCGGCCCTTTGCTGCGTGTCATCCCCTCTCTCTGCCCCCTTTCCTGTCTACTCTTCAGCTATCACTGTAAATAAAGGCACAAAAGGCCAAAAAAAAAAACTTTAAAAAAAAACAAAAACAGTACGAAATCATATAATTTTTCATTATTGTTGAACAAACACCAAAGCAGATGAAAATCTATCTGACATGATTCAGGCAGAGATCATAGTCATGGCTGAGGTAATGTATTACAGTTTTATTCATGTCAACTTTGGTCACATTCACCAACTACCTTTCTCACATTCTGACCTATCTGACCTATCCTGTTTTTTCCCAGAAGTTAAATAGCAAGCTCTGTCTCATTTTTTTGTCATTGAAGGTAGGCATGTCCTTTTTCTGATCTAAAATTTAAAATGTCACAGTTTTGGTAATAAAATGTAAGAATGCCATGTAGAATCACAATTAATAATACTTTAATAATAATCATAATCATAAGTGGAGATGAGTTGAGCCATTGGCTCAAATTCCTCCTGGTCTTTTGGGCCGAATTACACCACTGCTGCCATTTTAACAAACTTGATCAACCAGCAGTTTAGAGCTAATGTCATGCTAACAGTAGAGCCTCATGTTGTATCATCCTGAAGCAAAGTAAGACAAAAATGGATGACTCTTCAAAAATGTGTGGTCACATGACCAATTTGGTCTATGGTTGCCTAGAAACAAGGAGCGGCTCAACTTTCCCACAGCCTCAAATCACATCAGTGTTAATATTTGAGGATGTGCACAGATAATGCTCCATACAGGTTCAGGATACGCAAGGCAGCCATCATGCACGCACACATTTATAGTTAAAAGCAAGTACATCTCTGGCAAGACAGTGAAGAGTCGTATTTGCCAAAAAATGTTGAACTATTCCTTTAATAGATGGAGCCATGTAGTGGTCAAAATGTTTTTCTTTAAATGACATTTAGTCAGCTGGTAAAGTGATGTGTATTCTTTTTTCTAATTATAACATACAGACTCGGGCTCATATAACATCCACAGCCACACAGATCCGGTCCAGAAATCTGTTTCTGTCCGTGAGGCTGTGCAACCGCGACTAACCAGGAGCACAGCAGCAGCAGCAGCAGCAGCAGCAGCAGCAGCAGCAATGCTCTGAAAGGAAACTCAGTGTTTGTCTAAGATAAAATTTCATCACCTCCATAAGCTGCAGGGACAAGAGCCTGTGGTTGGTAATATAGAAAAGGAAAAACAGCTCTGAGAGTGAGTTATCTCGGCTCGTGTCAGTGCCAGTTGTAAAACCCGTTACCTTTATAAATGAAGAGCGAGTGGAGCACACTGAGCGGAAGAGGTCCCACAGTCAGAGAGCAGGTTATAACTCAGGCCTGTGGTGATACTCTAAACTCCATTAAGAGGTCCCACATGTGGAGCGCATTCACGAGTTCATGGGTTGACGCTGTTGGTGGTGGTTCAGCCCGGGCCATTAAAACAGATAAATGAGATGTTTTTAACATCTCTCTCATGTTCAAACATTCACTTAAAATTGTAACCCCAAAATTATGTTTAATGTAAATATAATGTTCACTTCTGTGAGCTCCAGCAGGTGTACTGCAGCAAGCTTCAGATTGCTCTGTAAACAAGCGTCCTTGTATACTTACAGGGTTTTTTCAGCCCTTTGACATGTTAGTAAAAGAGATAAAGAAGGCAGAGGCTAATGGAAGATACCTTTTAATAGTAAATGTTACACTGAGATCAATTGGCATCCAGATTAGATTTATTCCTAGACGTAAGAGACACTTGCGTAAACATGAAGTCAATCAGGCAGCGAGATTTACTGGACTGCAATTGCCCTTGAGTACTGCTGTTTATTTTTTCAGGGTGCAGGGCTTTTTAAAAACCCTCAAATTAGTTTATCCTCCCTCAGGGGCTATTTCTAATACATTTAAAAGGTTTCCTCAGAAAACATACGCATCAGCGACAATCATAAAATAGTCCTGGGTAAGCTGACAGGAGCTGTGTAACACTTGTACAATTACTATAAACATGACATTACACTTAAACTTTACACTGAGTTCAAATAAACATTTCTATAGCTGCACATGAACTGATATAAAGAACATGTTCGAATACTTTACTGTATAATGCTGCAGCCCACAATTATGACATAATCATATTCAAACATTGCACCTTTATCACTTAAAAAGAAAACTTCAACATATTTGCTTTCTTCCTGAAAGGTAAATGAAAGGAAACATTGTCGTAGAGCTTGCCTGGTTCTGTCAAAATCCACCTATGCAGATGACTAAACGTAATGTGGATTAAACTTTAAAATTACCTCCTCCATGAGCTTGATTTCTGTCTGATTCATGGCAGATAGATTTTCATCAGTTATGTTGGTTGTATAACTTGAAGATAACAATTCACATGATCAAACACTACCTCATGACATCATCAAACTACACCTCTTGTTATTGTGCAAAATGTGCATTCAAGTGCATTAACTTGTTTTTTAAAAGGCAAAAACTACCTCAAGCGAGGAAAGTGAGGATTTTTTTTGTTTGTTTGTTTGTTCAAATTTAGCTGTTTCCATCAGCCTCACTGACTTGCAATAAGACATGCACATAAAAATACATTGATAGAAGCACAGCTAACGAGATAACGGCTAGGTTGTTAGATCTCGTTTGTTTAATCTGTCCAAAAACCAAAGTGTAAAAACAATGTGTTTCCCAAAATGTCAAGTGATAAGTGAATACATGCTTGGATCCTGATGAAAAGGATCAGCGCGACAGATAATCATGATTGTACAAAGCCTGAACTTCAAAAAAATCAACAACACAGCAATGTGAGAAAACACAGAGCTGGAATGTCTCACCCTTCTCAGATTATTTTAACCCACAGGGACTTTTTTTTTTAAAGGCACTGAGTTTGAGTTATGCTGGTGAAATTGTCTGGTAGAAGAAGAGCCCTAAGAGGAAAAGTACAGAAGTAGGCCGTGGCCTGAGCAAGTGTTGGGCGAAGTTCATCTGTGCACAAGTGTTTACACAAACTGCAGCCAAGCAAAATTGTGCACGGAGATTTATTTATGTGTAGAGAAATACATTTACTCAAATAGCTATAGCTTGTAGAACAAGGAACAAGAGAATGGGAGCAGAGCGAGAAGAGGGTGGGTGGAGGTCAAAGAGCTAGGGAAAGTTAATAAGTTGAAATAATAAATAATACAGCCAACTGATGGGAATTGGGCAACAGAGCACATTTATTATCATCAGTTAACATACGTCACTTCAACACACAAAAAAAATGGCTGAGGTCCTGAGGTTGCTTGGTGGCTACTGTGCACTTGCTGGAGATTTCATTAGTCAAGACAAGGTGTATGTTTGTTGTTTTACTCCTGCGATTAAGTGGCTGGTCTTGAAGTGTGGCTGCCAGGGAGATGGTGGAGACAACCAGTCCCAGATGGGGCTGCTGTGCCCAGAGGGGACAGATAAATGAGGACCACCAGGGTAGATAAAACAGCTGGACAGTGACAGTGTCTCTGCAGGACGAACTTGTATTATAATAAGTGAAAGCAAATGCTGCAGATAAAGAGAAGTTACATGATATTCTCACTTACTTCTCTGTGACAAAATCAGTATGATTTTCCATTTGTAAAGGAAACATTTTCAG